>CABFWB010002461.1:17865-93998 GCA_902151455.1 Timema bartmani
TATATATATATATATATAAAATACTCTATTTCAAATTATATATACATATATAAAGTACTCCATTTCAAATTATATATATATATCATTTGAAATAGAGTACTTTCTTTACTGGATCATGGCTAAAAGGATAGCAAGCTCATTTGCCTGGGTAGCGCCGATATAGATATTTTAAAAACAAAACAATAAGAAACACCAAAACATAATTTTTAAACTAGCTTGCAGGTCCTTGGCAGTTTCCATCAGGTAGAGAAATGCAGTTGGGCACTAGTTTAAACTCCCTACCTGATGCTTTTTTTAGCACCACATCCCCATTCGAATTACACGCATATGTAGCAATTACACTAATGACATTTTAGAAAACATTATAGAAAATGTTGAAAGTAAGGAGTGGTTAAAATAAAAAAATTAATATAAGTATGTTAATGGTTTCAGGGATTAGCAAGGTTATATTTATATGACGTGTACCCGCATGTGTGGAGGCAGAGGGGAAACACATTTTGGAAAAAACCACCCTCAGTACACTCGAACCTCGATCTTCCCATCATCGACAGTCTAGTCTACTGCGAGAGTAGTGCAATAGACCTGAAGACCTGAGGAAGCTGCAAGAGGCAGTGAAAAATCATTTAAAATATATAGTTTAGTGTTTTATTTATACATTTTCTAGTGTACTGGTTATCACTACTATTTTTGACTGTAAACAACATAATTAATTAGTGTAAATAATATACTCAGTATTAGCTAACAATGAGTGAATAAAGACCGTCGACATGAAGCAAACAGTTGCTAAATAGTAGATAATGGTATGTAGAGCTAATAATAATTGATTTGTTCTAGATTATGAGTCCAAGTTGATATTTTTTAAAACAAAATACGAAAAAATTTACTCTCAATAAACTATTTGTCAATGAACCTTTTGAAAAGGTTATATTTAATTAGAGCAAAATAGAATCTACATTCTCAAATTTGAATCTCAAATACTAATTTTAATTTTAGCTATGAATCCAGAGTATGGATCTAAGAAAATATATCAGGAAAAAAAGGTTAACTTTATCACATTGGTATGATCTTTTTTATTATTCTAATTTTGTTCACATGGATTCTTTATTGAATTAATCAAAGTACTGAAAGAAGAGATGGTAAATTTTTCTAGCTGTCATATGTACAATCTAAGAAAATTGGAGAGTACTTACGTTAAGTCACTCAGCAGTATATATTGATTGTTTTATCTATTTATATATCGAAAGAAAGTTTAAACATGAAAATAAATTTCGTGAAAAACTATATTATTTTAAGTGGAACATAGCAAGAAGAAGTCAAAGTCTTGTGAAACCCTATTTAAGTTCATAAATATACTGTTTCAGGCATCAGAAAAGCATAAAGATTGATAATGAATCAAATTTTATAATATTTAATATTAAAAATTAAATCAAGCTAAAAATAATATTTTGGTTTAAGGCCTTCTTAAATTACAGTTTTGTTGGAAGTATTTGGTGATGGTATGGGCATGTAATGAGGATGGAAAAGAGAGAGGATGCCAAAGAAAATTATGGAAATGAAGTATGTAGGAAAAAGACCACAAGGGAGGCCAAGAAAGAGATGAAGGGAGCAGATAACAGAAAGTGTGCAAGTGAGAGGAGAAGAATACAATAAATTAAAGGATGAAGAATGGTGGAGGGATAGAGGATGATAGAGGAATTTTACTAAAGTGACCCGGCCACAGGCTGGAAACAATTGATGATAATGATAGAGGAAGTATCCAGGAAACACTTTTCTTTACTCCAAACAGACAGAAAAAAAAATCTCATTTTATATTTTCTGACAAAATTTTCAATCAATTAAAAAAAAAAAATCTAATCAAAAATGTGAGATTCCAGCTTCGAGGTGCACATGTTTGTACAAAGGGAATACTCATTTTAAATTTCAGCCCCCTGTATGGGGTAGATAACGCACAATGCTCATGATACACTCTTCATTTTATTAATATAAATTAATTCAATCTTCATCACAAATTAAGGAGAGAAAGCTCTATACCGTTCAGTTCTTAATGGTGTTGCAAAATATTAAGTTGTTTAAATTCAAATGTTGTGATACCCATAGAAGGAAATCAATATTTTAACAAGTATATATTATAGTGTTTTTTTTATCACTGGGTCTTTTTAACTGTTCAGGTTATACACATATTATATAATTAATCTAAAGATGGTAGGGATGAGTAAGGAAGTATTTTAGAGGTAATCTCCCAGAATTTGCGTGGAATGACAAAAGGAAGCCATTTAGAAGAGAGAAAAAAACACCCCCTGTGAGGCTGACCAAAATTCAAACCTTGACCTCCCAATCTTCAGCAGACCAGTCTAACACCGAGTGTGTTAATCCTGTTGAAATTATGTTGCAACATTATTAATTTGAACTAAAATTCAAATAAACAATATGGAACATAAGATTCTATTTTTTTTAAATATTTGTCTCTCTGTCATGAGCACTGCGCGATATTTACTGCAAGTCAAGAGTTTGATATTTAAAAATTAGTATTCCCTCTGTACGAACGTGTGTACCTCAAAGCCGGAATTTTAAATGTTTGATTAGATTATTTTAAATTTATTAAAAACTGGGTTGGAATAAATAAAATGAATGAGATTTTTTTTATGTCTGATTGAAGCAAGAAAAGTATTATCCAGGGAAACCACGAAGCTTGCTCTGGCAAAGCTGGGTACTTTTGCTAGTTTATAATATTACAAACAAAATGGAGACTTGTGTAGTCTCTCATATTTACAATTTAGCTTCCACCCCACCCCCCTCTTAATAGTCAGTTTTATAGTGAGAATTGGTTGCATGATGTAGAGTGTTGAGTTATAATGAACTACCCAATCCAAATTCTCAAATGTATCTTTTACGCCATAAATTTTAAGATTTTTCCTACTCAATGTTTGAAGAAATGTTATATTTTAATAAATAAATTTATCTTTAAATTTTGGTCAAATTAATCAGCAGCTCATACTTAGTTATGATGAAACATAGTGTGTGATCAGGATTCACTTAAAGTAAAAAATTAACAAACAGCCAATGAATGTGGACTGTATTAAAACTATCAACTAATTGATAGCAAAATTATAACTTTAACAACTAAGGCTGATAAGCAGATGCCAAAATTTCGTGATGAGTGTTTTTACAAACACAAGCAGTTTATAGTCAGTAATACATGCGCAAAATAAATAAAAGATTTTCTTAAAACTGATTACTAGACCTTTAAATGAAAATTATGGTAAATCTTGTTGATTTAAATGTGAATTAACAATAACATTCCAATGACAAAAACAAGTCTTCTCACCCTAGAGAATATATTTTCACCTGTTAAAGAACATCAGTAAAATATAACTATAGCTGGCCAAAGATAGTTACATAAATATAAAGAAAAGAAGACACAGTATCCAAGCTAATTAAATAAGATCTTTCTAGCCTCCTAGTTTTGGTTTTATTGGTATACACCCCATATTAGATTTTTAAATAATAATTGATATGTTACCATTTCCAAACAAAAATAAATATTTTATGTACCTATTTTTTATACCGAAATTCAACTTTTTATTTAACAAAATCCTATCATTTTATTTCCCACAAATCAAGGTAACTATTGATTAGGCTTGAAGCACTTGCTATTGAAACTTACGGAATCTACAAAACAACATGTAAAACTATACAGAAGAAGACAATCATAATAATGTTGCATGGTTGGCAGGAATATGTGGTACATTTAACTTAATATAACATGAAAGTTTATTCATGGACGCCTCTTATATTACATAAGTGCATGCATTATGTATAATATAGTCTACTTAGGGTAATTACCTATTTATGAGAGTGAAAAGGAGTTAATTAGCGAATATTTGATTTGAGATCTAATTTTTTGAAATTGTGGGTTTTTCTAATGAAGGTTTGTCCGTAACCATGTATGCATTCTGTAGACTTAGAAATGATGTTAATATAGAAAAAAACCATAATATTTCTCTTTAAAGAAAAATACAGGTCAGGGAAATTGAAAAGTAACAATAATTCTCTTCAGCCATTACTACTTTTTCCAATGGTGGCAATGTAAAGTATGAAGCGTGTTGTTATTTTCATTATAAAATTCATATTGTGTTCATCCCCTTTTAACATGTTTCTAGCCATATTTCTTGTGTACCTTCTTCAGAGATGACAACATTATATTGAAAGGCTTTTAAGTGCTTCAAGTGAATTATTATGTATGTAATATGTATCAAGTAAAGTACCTTAAGCATGTTATAATGTATACATTTTTATGCCTGATGACATATTCCTCGGGAGGTAATAGACAAGTGCAAAGCAGATATTTCAAGTTCAAATCAAAGAAAATATGATTTGCGAGTCACGAATAATTATTGAATCGAATCATATCATAATTAAATTTGCTAAAGTTATGATCTTAAAAAAGTTACACTAAAAATAACAAAAGAAAAAAAGAATTGGTTAAGTTGTGGATTCTAGTCCTATAAGTTCTGCAACATGATCACAAGGTAAGGAGCATCATTTTTTAAGGTAATTATAAACCATTTCAATACATATCTTCAAACCTCAAAGTTAACATATTTTTTGATTATTATCCAAGGGTGTGATTATAGAATATATGATGGTTTAGCAAAGGCTGCTTTTGTAAAAAATTTGCCACTTATTTTCAGGTCAATATGGTAATAATTAATAAGCATTTACTTTACCTCACAAGAAGTGATATTATTATAAATAAATATTAATGAAAATGAATTAATGGCCAATGGCTATAAATCTATAATAAAGACTGTAGAAACAATGCAAAATAATGTATGTTATAGTACAGTGTTTCTACACTGTCTTATCATAGGAATATTTAAAAAAAATTAATAACATTATGAGATTTGCAATGGCACTATAACCCAATTGAATTTTTTCTATTTTGGTTTGATTCAACTTATTGAATTGAATAATATACCCTAACATTTAGAGGTGTGCAAAGCTTGGAAACAAACATCATCTTTGACTTAGCTTCGAAAAAAATTCCGGCTTTGAAGCTTCACCAATAAAAATATTGACAGCTAAAATACTCAATTCATGTTCAATTATTGCCATTCTTAGCTGTTTTGTACTTTATAAACTTATATTAAATTACATTAGAAACTTATATTGAAACAAAAAATTACAAACAATTGTGAAATAAAACATTTTCCAAGTAATTTTAGTGCATAAAACTATTTAAATAATCACAATATTTTTTTTTAAGTGTAAAACAACTAACAAAAAGTATTCAAACTTCGATTCAGCTTCAAGAATATTTCATATATTTGATTAGATTTTGCTTTGAGTTGAAAAAGCAAACCTCCCACACCCCTAATAAAATGTGAATCGATTTCGATTTTATCCAAGCTTTGTAGACCCCTGAAAGTATACCACAATTTGTTAATGGTAGCAGAGCAAAATTAATATATGTAGGAGATTATCTCCCAAGGAAAATGCCATGTGTCATATGTTTTTACTTTTATTTGGGCTTCATTTTATACAATCCTATTGTAATTATTTAATTTTGTAGGTAATGTAACCTATTCTTTGTAATAAACGGATGGATAAAGTGTAATATATAAACAAATGTTAATTTTTTATAGCTTTAAAAAGAGTAGGCTTAAAATGAAATAGGTTTAAGAATCATAAGAGTGAGGATGGAAAATATTACATCATTCTAATATCATGATGACTAGACAACATGCAAAAAATATATATTTTATACTCGTGTAATATAAATGATTCAATGATTGCAATGGAAATATTAAGAGAAAAAAAGTATTAATATTTTACCAGAAGTTTTCTTTTTATCAAAGTACAAGTTCATTTTAAAATGTATGTTTCGATATTATTTAAAAAAATAATATTACTGTACATTTTGATGTTCACTACTTAAACTGAATATTAGGGGTGGGCGTGGTGAGAACTTAAAATATTCTTGATTTTATTTTTTTTGAGTGGTGCTCACTTCAATTCTAGTGGGATAACAAGTTGTATTTTTGTGGAACCAGGAATAATTTGGTAGCCAAATGGCGTCTAAATAATTTAAGTGTTGTCTATTTCCTTATTGTACTGACAATATAAAATAAATCTCTAATAACAAAGTAAAATTACCCTCAAGAGGGTAGAAACACTCATCCCTTTTTGACCGCTTTGGGCATCCATAAACAAAACGGATTTCCCTCGTGTGGCATGTGTCGATAAAAATGACAGTGTCTAAATCACTTCACTGAGTCACAATGTTCATTTGTTATAACTAGCATAAATATCTTAATGTTCTAGATCTAATGCAGCATACTGTTCTTCGTCAACTTCAGTCATCATGAGATTACCATCTGGTAACATTAAAACAACTCTCCTTGTGCCACCTGAAAAAAAATTTATAAATTATTAGAGTAAATTTTTACATTGATGGTATTGGAATGACGACGACAGTGACATTAAGATGTAGAATATAAACAGTTGTATTAAGGGGAAGTATGAAAACTCTCAGAACAACAGGTCATGATTGTGTGTTTGACACCTTTAACAGGGTGATCAGTGAAGAGGGTGAATATACATCTAATACTGGTGCTATATTTGAGTCACATCAAATAAAGATTAATTGTGATCTAAAGCAAATTGAATCATTGAAAATTTTTGTAGCACCGCATTTTACTACCTGTTTGGGTCATACGCTTATGTATTAATTACTCCAATGGTTTTAAGCAGTAGGAAGATTATATATATTCAGAGGAAATTTACATGCATTTGTGTAGAGGGTGAGTGGAAAACCAGTTTGTAAAAACCACACTCGGTAAACCCGATCGAGAGTCAAACCTCAATCTCCCCGTCATTGGTAGTATAGTCTACTGCAAGAGTAGCGCGTTAGACAACACGGCCACAGAAGCGGGTTTGAAACTTATTGATAAGAAAAGTCTAGTAATGTCTTACAAAGAAAAAATACTTAACTTACATTACTACACAATGTGTTTTATTTATTTTACTTTATTAATAACAAAAATTTTGACCACAAAGAAAGAAAATGTGTACATTATCAAAACCACATATGTTACATAAAAACAAGCTAATTTTCATGATCATAATATAACTGATTTTTTCCTAAACTTTCATAAGGTAATGATTGGCACATCCAACTATTAATTCTGAAACAGCAGCCGAAATGAGACGTTACCCCCACAGTTTGGTTTATCATCTTGGTTTATCATCACCTCTCAAGAAGAATGTTGGTTTCATCCCTTAAAATTGACGATAATAGCCAGTATAAGCAATAGTCTCTTTTAGAAATATAAGCTCACCTGATCCAGGGGCCGGATCACCTTCCTGCACCACCTGAGCAACCACCTGTGCCTGTAAGGTCTCCTCCCCACTATGGTCGAGCATCATCAGTTGTCCCCCTGAGGCCTCGTCGTCCCCTTCCTTAACATAGAACTGTGAGGAGCCACCTGGCGTCCCAAGGACATTGACTGATTGGTCTGGGATCAATTGGGCTACGGCCTCAGCTACTGCTGTGTCTAAGGTCAACACTGAGCCATCGGCCTGATCCGAGGTAACATACACACACTGCTGCTCTCCTTCACTTCCCTCCAGCTGGAAAATAAATCAAAAAGTCAGGCCTTCACCCATAATGAACACCTAATTTCAATTAAATACGAGGGGTGTTTTTTTAAGTCAGGACTGTTTTAAAATAAAATAGGAACTACTAAATATTTTTGGGTATTTTTTTATCTGATTCTATATACCTTCAGCCACTTTTCAACATAGTTTCTGTTGTTATTTAAGCATTTGTTGTATCATGAGATAAGTTTTTGTAGACCCTCGTCAAAGAAGTCTGCTGCCAGTGAGGAAAGCCATTCCTGAACAGTCGTTTTCACTTTGTCGTCAATGTGGAAATGCTTGCCAGCGAGGAAACTTTTCAGATGCAGGAAAACATGGTAGTCGCTAAGCGCAAGGTCAGGGCTGTAGGGAGTGGGAGGGGCGGGGATCCAACTGCTGCCAGCCAAAAGAGTCAATGAGAGATTGCGTGTGAGCAGCAGAGTGGTGCCTTGCATTGTCAAGATGCAACAACACTCCGGTAGATAGAAGGCCGCGGTGTTTATTTTGGATTGCACGGCGAAATTTCATCAAAGTTAGACAACACGCAGCTACGTTTATTGTTAACAGCACACATTCGCGAAAGACCGAACGCACATGATTTCAAAAAAATATGGGCTAACATTTCCACACCGACGATGAAGTGAAAATAATGGTTCAGGAATGGCTTTCCTCACTGACAGCAAACTTCTATGACAAGGGTCTACAGAAACTTGTCTCATGATACAAGAAATGTTTAAATAACAACGGAAACTATGTTGAAAAGTAGCTGATGTTGAATCGAATAAAAAATTACCAAAAAATATTTAGTAGTTCTTATTTTATTGCAAAACAGTATACTAGTTATAATTACATTGGTTCTGAAACACCAATAGGTAGTATTAGAGCTTTAAAACAAATTTCAATTGAAAAATTGAAAAAAATAATTTTTTAAAGGATTTGAATCTAAAATCTGATATTTTTCCGAATCCTCAAATATACTTAAGGTGTGGCAGAAGGGAGCGCAAGTATTTTTACAGTTTTTATAGAATATAAATTTTTTGGCCGGAATAAATCAAATATTTCTCCAGTAGCAACATAGAGTTTAGTTTTTAGTTTTCTGTGCATGCTAATATCAACAGATCTTGAATATAATATCAACAGATCTTGAATATCTGTCAAGGGTGTCTTGGAATTTTGTCAAAACTTTTTAAATAAGGAAAAAAGGTTTTGACAAAATTCCAGAACACCCTTGACAGATATTCAAGATCTGTTTGATATTAGCATGTGCAGAAAACTTAACTCTATGTTGCTACTGGAGAAATATTTTATCTATTTTGGCCAAAAAAAATGTAATGCTATAAAAACTGTAAAATTACTCGTGCTCCCTTCTGCCGCACCTTAAGGATTGAAAGGTTCGAGGATTTGTAACTCCCATGCTTAGTTTAAACAAGTATTGCAGGGATGTAGTATATGGAATATAACAACATCTTAGTTTAATATTATTTAAATTGAAATATGACCCATGGACATGGGAATCAAACTTGGGACCTCTGGCTTTGCATCCCAATGCTCTGGCCAATGAGCTATCCATGAGTCATCACATGCCCAAATTGGCTAGTTAATCCCTCATTTTAGTTTTAAGTTTGATATTTTTACGGCATAACAATTTATTTTGGTTGTAAAATGAGGGATTCCTTTTGCTTTTGGTTGTGTTTTATATGTCTTTGTTACCATGAAAAAGAAATATTTCAAGAAGACAAAAATTAAAAAGAATGTGAAGCTGTGAAAGTGTGAAGAAACTAAGCTGTAACTTGGGCCTACAATTGCTATTAGAATAAAATTTTAATTAGGGTTCTGTGAGTAGTTAGATTTTTAGCTTCCAGCCGAGCTTATCATTAAAGCTCAGGATCGAGATCAAAACTTTTGTAGACTCGTCATTTTTGAGTTTCCTATTGATGTATGTATAAATCAACTTTTAAAACACAAACATAAGTTTTATTTATCTATTTAATTTATATGATATCATAAGTAGTTTCACTTGTAAATCATTGGGTAACTTAACGAATTGTTTAAATTACTATCATATTTCACATTAATAAAGTTATAGGGTTCAAATACTATTTTCAACTGGTAAACTATTTCAAAATGTTTGTCCATTTTGAATTAGCCTTGATTGAGGCTGCATTGCCATAGCAAGGCAATAAAATTAGCTAAAGAGATCACCAAATACTTGATTAATCATCATGTTTACTATTTTTACACAATGCCTTTCTAAAATTATAATTTCAGTTGAAATAAATTTAACATTGAGAATACATATTGATTGTTTTTGAACTTAGGTTATTTTAAACTTGTATTAAAACGCTCAGCTATAAAAAAAATAGCATTAATTACTATTGAGTTATAGAGTTATGTTATTTAGCCTGTCTAAAATCAGAGTTGATCAACATTGCAATAAATATTTTACCAAACTTAGATTCAAATAAAAAAAGTATTTACTATTTCATACTGTATAATAAAAATATTTGTTTAATTATCTTATTTATCATTTTATTTATAAGCAAACAAAAATTGAATTGAAATAAATTTTGTAATAAGATAAATTTATAGTGAGAACCCATATCAGGGCACATGTACAACTGCACATAAAGGAATGGAACGGAAGAAGTGATCATGCGCAATTATATTAAGGACTAATAAATGAAATTTGAAGCAATCCTAATTTCTAACTGCTTATATTCTTGCGTTTTCTTTTAAGGTGATTAAAGTTCCAGAGACTTATTTTGGGAAAATATTAGATCATTCAATTGTCAATTGTAACGCTCCTCTTTTGAATACTAACATTTTTCCTAATTTAAATCTTTAATTTCATGTTTTGGGTATATTTTTCTATCTATCTATTTATATTTACATTTTCACTAGCGCTCCTGGGTATAGCATCTTTTAGGTTGGTACTTTAACTTCTTTTCTTTGGAATATTTTGTTTTGAATTTGCCTTTGATTTTAGTAGCTTCTAGTTATTTTTTTTCTGGAGACATATTTCCGCTTCTGGATCCTTCGGATTTTTTCTAGAAGCTTTTCTTTTCTGTGAGCTGGGGATATATATAAGGATGTTTCTTGACTTCCTTATAAGACCATACCCGGGCTGTTCATGTTTTTCATACATGCGAGAGCAAGCGCGTTTGTACCATTATAAATGTATATCTTAAAGAATACTTTTTAATGTTCTCATACTAAAGTGCTTCAAATACAATACATAAATTCAAGAAATAAGTTGTTCATTTAAATTCCACAAAACCATATTGGAACTTTAAAATGTTTTCATGATTCGGTGTAGGAATGGTGTCCACAAGAAATCATATGTTCAAGCTATATTATTCCTTTATTGCAACGAGTTATATTTTGCTTATTGTAAAAAATCTCATTCAATATTTTTGCAAACTTTCAAAACTTTATAATTAAAAGTTGCTGAAGAATCAAATTTATTACCTTTACTTTTAAATAAACCTTTACATCATGTCAAACCCTAATGAGCCCAAACATCTGTTAAGAACCATAATTTCTCACCTGTGCATCTGTAGCAATCTGATAGACCACGCCGTCATCGCCGGTAATGGTCACCATCTCAGAGTTTAGCCCTTGATTCTGCTCGACAAATAGTTTCCTGGCAGGGACTGATATACCACCAACAGTCTTGTTAGGAGAAGGATGGTTTGCGATGGACGACATCACAGAGACCATATCCTGTGTTGTCTTTGTCTCTGGCAGGGTGATCTTTGTTACTGTTAAGCCCTGCATATACATTTATAAAAATCAAGTTTATCTTGCAAGTACTTTCTACTACATTTCATAAAATAGTTTCTAGAAATATTTTACTATTAAGTTTTAACCAAAACTTTTCTTTTTTTACTGGTTTCTGGCCTTTAGATATTTTAGGTATATCATTAAAAATGTGCTGAAGAAGGATTATATATGCCGTGAGAATAATTATTTTATTGTGTTTTTTTTATGTTTTCTGTAAAAAAAAATCCTTAAATGCAAGGGACTTATTATTGAACTTCAGTAATTATTTATCATATTGGTTCCAAAAAATGGCTGGTTAGATAGTTTTTTTTAAATTTCACGATGAAAAATCATTTAAATTTTCAGTTCACAGAAGGGGGGAAAATGCCAACTCCCTTAAGTTGTACTAAATTTTATCAAACCACTGTAATATGTAACTAAATAAATATAATAGAATTGTAAAATAATTAAGAACAAACAAAGGTAAAAATGATGAAAACATATTTTTCAGACTTGTTCAGCTACTTAAAAAGTAAACCATTCATAAAGAAATATCACTGTCAATAGGAAGGCCTATGGTCTCCAGCTCATTATCATTAACAGAAATGATTTTAGCCTATTTCGAACAACATCGGATAATTTGATTCAGAATTATCATCAAAGACACCAATCATTTTCTTGAAAAACTAAATTGTCTTCTACAACCTCTGCCTCAAAGCTATATAGTTGTTCCCATTGATGTTGTACCAATGTATACTAATATCCCTGATGTTCATAGCCCGGCTGTGATTGAACATTTCCTGAACACCTATCAACACCACACCAACTAGATGATTATTAATTTATCGTGGATCCCACTAAATTAATATTGGAAAAGATCATATTTCAATTCATGTATGGAAATTTTAAACAAATCAAAAACTATATTTCTTGATCGCCAACACTTATGGTTATTTTGCTTCGTAGGCCTATATAACATATTAATGGCATAATCAGCCAGCCAAGATGAGTAACCAGGGCTGTGAATTCGGTATGCCAAGCCTTTGACTCCAGACTCCCTATATTTTACTGTCCAACTCTGACTCCACCATAAATGACTAATGTATATGAATTAGTAATAACAAATTTACTGCCGTAAAATGCTTAAATAACAGATTAATTCATGGCAAGCATCTTTGACAGTGTGTATGTATATTTAAATAACTTTGCTAACCAAATTACTAATATTGCTTGTAAAGAATAAAAGAGGTATACAATTAAAATTGTATTTTTACCGTGTATTATTATAATATTATAAGTTTTTATTTTGAAGCTGGAGTCGGTATATTTTATCGACTTAGACTTCGACTCTACAGCCCTGCAAGTAACCTTACATTAAACAAATTCAATTCCTTTTCTGCTCTGAAATGTACTTTATATAAATCCAACAACCAAGTGATATTCATTGATGTGGACATAAAGTTATTGAATAGCCTGTTCAAAACTTTATTACATCTAAAACCAATAGAGAGCAATATCTACAGTTGGATAGCTGTCACCCATTTAACACTAAAGGATCTATCAGTCACAGCCTTACCACACAAGCTCATCACATCTTCTCTGATCAAAAGTGTCTGGACCATTTAGAGAACCTCTGAGTATAACCCGAACGGGTAGTAAGACGCGGTGCTAATAATAATAGAGAATCTTCAAGAAGCTTTTACCGACAGAGGATACTCTAAACTTCCTGTACACCCACTCTTTCCTGAATAACTTAATTCCTTATCTTGTTTCTCCTCCTGACAGCTAACATGCTCTTCACAAACTTCATTCCCATGGTCTTCACTTTCCTTGTTTCTCTTGCATTCAACGACAATGCTTCTGCTAAATATGGGTACAGAGTATGCCCTGTACAACACTTCCTTACACTTCGAGGGCATCTTTCTTCCCCATAGCAGGTCTCTTACATACCTATAGAACAACTCTCCCTGCTGCCCTCTTCTCATTAAATCCTTTTTACTTCCACCTTTGTCCTCAATCTTGTTTCCAAGATATTTTACGTTCTGTACTTTTCTCAGCTCTACTCCATCCAACTTTATAGCTTGACTAGGCCTTGTCCTCTTCCTTGTCATTTCCATCACTTCATACTTTGCCATGCTAAATTTCATTTCTCAATATTTCATTTCCTCCTTCTATTACTGTAGCTGTTCCTGTATTTTCTCTTCCTCCTCCCTCTATAACATCAAGTCATCAGCAAACATCATGGCTTTCATTCTTTTCTCCAACTTTGTTCATGACAATTTCTATTACCATTACGAATAGTAAAAGTTACTTCCTAAAAGAGGCCGCCAAAAAAAACACAATAGGAGAAAAAGGAAAATTGTAAAGAATGATAGGACACACAGATAGGAACATGTAAACGGTATAACATAAAGGACTAACAAAGGAAAAGGGCATTGGGTGTGAATATATAATACATTTTTATAAGGAAAACCTCTTTTTGCTTTATAAGGTAACTGTATTATATTTGGAGGGAGGTATAGAAACATATAAAAGGGTTGAACACAAGATGGCTTTTACAATGAAAACAAGAACACAGTTCACACTTTACATTGCTGCCATCGGACCTAGGTCGGGGGATTGGACTGTGACGATCGTTTTTCTTTAAGAGGTAACCCATTACCTTTGTGTCCACTGGCAGCAATGTAAAGTGTGAACTGTGTTCTTATTTTCATTGTAAAAGCCATATTGTGTTCGTTGCTTTTATATGTTTATATGTTTCTATCCACCTTTCCTATACCTTCTTCCAAATATAATACAATTACCTCATAAAGCAAAAAGAGGTTTTCCTTATAGAGATATATTATATATTCACATCCAATGTCCTTTTCCTGTGTTTGTCCTTTATTTTATACCTTTTACATGTTCCTATCTAAGTGTCTTATCATTCTTTACAATTTTCCTTTTTCTCCCTTTTGTGTTTTTTATGTTTCCTCTTTTAGGAAGTTGCGTTGCGCGTTTCACACTCCTCCCTGGTGAGTTCCGATAAATAGTAAAAGTGAGAGGGCACTCCCCTGCTTCACTCCATATTTTTATTTGGAACCACTCTGTCCTCCCAATGAAGTATGTAAGAAAATGACTGTGAGGGAGGCAAAGAAAGAAATGAGAGGAGCAGATAACAGAAAGTGTACAATTGAGAGGAAAATCATGGAAGAAACTAAAGGAGGAAGAGTGGTGGAAGGATAGAGGAAGATGGAGGCATTTTAATAAACTGACCCGGCCACTAGCTGGAAACAGTGATGATGATGATGATGATGATGATGATGATGATGACAAACTAGCTGAATATCCATAACCACATAGATTCGAAAACCACACTATACGTCACTTTGCCTACAAAAGCTCAAAAAAATACCAGTATGGTTTTCACATACTGGAAGCATCCAGCTGAGCCAACAATATTTAAAAAAAAAATTATCCTTGTGTATAAGCAGCCTCCACCTACTTAGGAATTTTATGATACCACCTGAACTCAAAGCCAGAATGACTTGACTTTTATAAAACCACAACCAGACTCTCGATCTCGCAACAAAATAGTTTGAAAAACCTGCCAAATATTTCAGTCAAAAGCTACTTTACAAAACCAACTTCATTTATACCATCGAAGGCAGGTACATTTGTTAATATGGTAACCTAATTTACCAATTAGAATCCAACAATCAACTATACAAAATATTGGCCTCAATAGTGGCACTCTTCTTTAAAATGTGAATGGACACATCAATGACACCAAAATCAAGAATTAAGAAAAACCAGTTTCAGCACATGTTTCCGTCCATAAAATCAACTTGGAATACAAAACAATATTTCTTAATTTAGAAGATGAGAAATGGCACATCAATGGAGCACAAAGTCTAAAAAATCACTCAACTTAAAAATTCATAAACAAGATATTATTTAAACCTTGCTGCAACACTAGCACCGCCACCACCCGTATACAACAGCAGAAACCCAAAATAGTTTGCCCACCAGAAAAGTTTTCAGCCTTTACAGCTATAATGGAATAGATGAAGCAGCCTTTATATTTAGTTTACTACTTCCTGCGGATGTTCCTATGCGGTGACAATAAATTTTCTTCAAGAGGCAGCCATTATCTCTTTGTCCGATAGTAGCAATGTAAAAGTCATATTGAATTTGTTCCTTGTATATGTTTATGTCCACCTCTCCTATACCTTTTCCTAATAATACAATTACCTCGAAAAGTGAAAAGGGGTTTTCCTTAAGGTGCGGCCAATCAAATATTTATCCAGTAGCAACATATTTAGTTTTCTGTACATGCTAATATCAACAGATCTTGATTATCTGTCAAGGGTTTCCTGGAATTTTGTCAGAACCTTTTCTATTTATTTAAAAAGTTTCGACAAAATTCCAGGACAGTCTAGACAGATATTCAAAATATTATTAGTAAATATTAGAGTTTTTTTTTGCAAAAAAAAAAAAATGCAACGCTATAAAAACTGTAAAATTACTCGCGCTCCCTTCTGCCGCACCTTAAAGAGATATATTAAATATTTGCGAAAAATAGTAAAATACTAACTATTGAAATATGACAATTTTGTATTGTTTTAATGTGTTGTTATTACTCACCTGTTCAGTGCGTAGAGAGTCTATGTATGTCTCCCTTCTGACCAAAGTCCCAGTCGTACCACCAGGACTCATCTCAACTTTAAGAAGTGTCTGTTGAGTGCCTGACTGAGGAGAATGAATTTGTGTCTCAAACATCAATGGGATATCTTTCTTGTCTGGCAGGATCTCCTCATCATTGCTGTCTTGTGACAACAGGACATCAGCTGAACCTACTGTCTCTCTCGAGTTTTCTTCTTCCTTCAGTATCTCATTTTCTTCCACCTTAGGCGCCTCTAGTTCTGGAATAGGTTCAGGCGTAGGTGGTTTTGGAGGTGTGGGAGGTGGGGTGGGTTCACCTTCTGCTCGACTAAGGATCTTACCTGTCAAGGGGCACAAGGTGAAGGGGCGAGGAGGGGACTCTGGTTCCAGAGGTGGCATATCATCCATTGGTATTTCAGGAAGTGAATCAAAACCATCATCCTCACTCTCGCTAGAAGTATGAACCTCTTGGAACTCCATGTGTAAGCCATCCCCTTCGACGAGCATACTGTCTCTCACTTTCACTGGAGTTTTGTTGACTATGTTTGTCTCGGTTACTATTTGAGTTGCTCTTCCTCTCCCTCTCCCACCAGGTTTCCTTGTTTTAACATCATCTAGTTTAACTCCTTGTGGTAAATTGACGGTACTTGCTGGGACTAGCACTTCTCTGCCACCTTGCCTCACCAACACAGCCATCTCTGAAGACTGTTTCTTACTAGAAATAAGCTTCTGAGAAAGAGGCGAAAGCTTGCCATATGTATGCTGAGCAGTCTTACCGAGCATAGCTTGTATTGGCTTCACTCCACTCTTCACTTGTGACATGGCTGAAGAAGGAAGAGGAAGGCGCGGCCTTAGCCCCGGGGATATCACAGGAGACTTTCTCACCCCAAGAATTGGTCTAAGTCCTGTGGGCCTTTGGGCTAGACCCAATCCAGGGCGGGCTGTCATCATGGATATATTCCTTGGTCTTGGCCCTAGCACACGTGGAGGGGCAGGGATCAAGGGCCTTGGTGAAGCAATGATACCTCTTGGGGCCAGGATGGGAGCTTTGTTTAGCCCAACACTTGAGGCAGTCAGTTTAACAAGGCCAGAGTTCAGAGGTCTATTTTGACTGGTATTAGTTGGCTTCGTAACTACTTTCATAGGACTGGAAGTAGGAGTCAGTTTGGGAATAACGTTGGGCAAATGTTTCGGTGGGCTAGAAGTGGGAACAAGTTTTGGGCTAGAAGTGGGAACAAGTTTTGGGCTAGAAGTGGGAACAAGTTTTGGGCTAGAAGCGGGAACAAACTTTGAGTTAGAAGTGGCAACAAGTTTAGGACCAGAAGCGGGAATGAGAGTTGGGCTTGAAGTTGGAAATAGTTTGGGAAAAGGAGTTGGTGGTTTAGGGCTTATGGCCAGAGCTGGTTGTGGGTCAGCATTGTGTACTTGACGTGGGCCTGCAATTGATGTAGCAAGCATGGATTTTTTAATGATACCAGATGTCGGTAAACCAGACTTAGGCTCAACAGTATTAGTTATAACTGTAGCTGTGGATTTTGTGATTATACCAGAATATTTGTTTTCCTGCTTATCTGCTGAAGATGGCAAGGTCTCCCCTGCTTTAATAGGAGCAGATTTTTTTGATACTATAAACACTCCCGATGTTAGGTTTGGTACTTGCCTTGGATCCACTGTTATGACCCCCTTTGAATTAGCAACAAGGACAGGTGGTTGAGAAGCAATGTTTGCGACAGTATTTGTGCTTGGTGACGGAGGGGTTTTCTTTCTTTCTGGGGAATCTGGAGAGGAGTCAGATTCTAAGCCTAGCTCAACGGCTAAGTTACTTTCAGCGCTCCTACCGTTTGTAACACCATTCATGATTGCCAGTTGTTTTCTTGGTCTACCTCTGCCTCTTTTAACAACTACACTTTGACCCGGTGAGGACACATTAGAAGAGATACTGGAAGAGATATTGGGGGAACCAATGACTTTGGATGAGACTTTAGGGGAAGCCGTATGAACCATCGACTTGTTATACCCTGAAGTAATGTTTTGTTTAACCTGAGTCATAGGTTTTGGATGAGCTTTCTCATAGCCTGTATCCACGTCTCTCCTAGAAACTTGTTTAGGATGACGTTTATCATAACCTGCATCCATATCTGATCCTCTCCTAGCCATATGTTTTGAGTGATCTTTCTCATCATCTGTATCCATTTCTGATCCTCCACTGTCGTTTAATTCTGGTGTGTCAAGCCCGCTCCAGTCTTCGTCATTTGGCTCTTCTTTTACTCGTTTTTCAGGAGGCTCGTCATCATCTTCATCCGAGTCACTGTAGTCTGCCTTTCGCTTGCCTCCTAAGCAAAAGATTCATAATACTGAGTCAAACAAAAAATGTAATTTTATTTAAAAGAGTAGTTATGTTCTGCTATTAGACAATCAGTGGCATTTCACATTAAAACGCATAATGTAGATTTTGATTCAATGTATTTATGGGTCTATGAGCTTTAAATTTTTGATGCAAGTCACTCTCAAGCAAGTTTCTCATATGTCTCTTAGAGTTTTGAAACAATTCAAGCTTGGGTTAAGTAGATAAATAATTTTAATATTTTTTTTATAAAATAAATCGTATATTTAAAAAAAATTTAAAATATAAAATTGACTATTTTTAAATAATTTAAAAAATTAAATAATAATAAATTACAGGATTAAAATTTAAATATACTGTGATAGTAGCCAAAAAATTAATAATGAATCAATTTAATCTTCTTAAGGAAAGTTTAAAACAAAGCATTCATGAAAATATATTTGGATGTGAAGATTGGGCATAGTTTTTTTAACTCCATGGCTCCATTATTCCCCGTCCATCTAGAGTGCAACTGTTCACTTGGTGCTAGCCTATTACCAGAAAGAGTAATTAGAGCATTAATGATTTTTAAGATGCACATAGTACACTTTTGCATTAAGGTATATTTGATGCCATCTTGCACTAAGCTATTTGTGTTCTAAAACCCCTTCAGAGAGATCCCTTTCTTTATCTTCTTGTGAGTATATATCACTCTCTTCCTTTCATCAACAAAACCAGTTTACTCAGTTGCTGACCTTGACATTTCACCAGTTATCTGCTACACAATACCCTCTGTTTGGTTCTTTTCCGTCACCCTATCCCCCTTTCACTAAAACCAAACCCTTAAATATCATTGGCATATTAATTTGTTAGTCCTTAATGTAATAATCACGCATGATCACTTCTCCTTTTCAGATTCCATTCCTTTAAGTGGAGTTGCTCATTCATCCTATATGGGCTCTCACTAGAACTTATCTTATTGATTAAGAAGTTTATTTTAATTCAATTTTTAATTCTAATAAGAGTTGGTGTTCATACTTTGAATTGAAAAAAAAATATTTCTAGTAGAAAATATGAAATAGTAAATGCTTTTTTTTATTGAAATGTGATAAGTTTGGTGAGATATTTATTGCAATGTTGATTAACACTGATTTTAGACAGGTTAAACAACATAACTCTTAAAGTACCATAAACAATAACTAATGCTAGTTTTGCAGTTGAATGTATTAACACAAGTTTTAAATATTGAATTAGTTTAGCTGTAAAAAGCATTTATAGTTCTATTACATTGTTAATATGACACCTTAGCTCAGCCGGTAAAGTGTCTGTCTACTGAGCTGGGGGTTCGATTCCCAATGAATTAATGGCCGGGGACTCGATGTTGTGCTTGTCCTAGTCTTAAGTTAGATTATATGGCATATGAAGCTACAACAGGCTTAGCAAGCCGGTAGTGGAAAATATATGGCTAGAATAAGAAATTGATCCAGGCCATAGGCTGGAAACAGTAATGGATGTAATTATTATGTTAATAATGTGAAATTTGATATTAATTATGGTAAATTTGTTAAGTTACAGAATGATTTATTAGTGAAACTACAAATAATATAATCTAAATTAAATAGCTTATACTTACTGTTGTGTTTTAAAAACAGATTTGTAAGTACATTAAGAGGAAGCTCGAAAATGAATGGCCTACAAAATTTTCGATCTAGATCCTGAGCTTTAATGACGAGTTCAGGTTGAAGCTTGAAATTTGAGCACTCACAAAGGAATCCTAATAATAATAATGATAATAAAATAAAATTATCTGTCTGGTGCATAATCTTAAGAGTATGGTACTAAGTTTATTATCAACATCATCATTAACCGTTTCCAGACTATGGCTGGCTCAGTTTAGTAAAATGCTTCCATCTTCCTCTATCCTTCCACCATTATTTCTCCTTGAATTCCTTCCATTATTTTCTTCTTACTTGCACACTTTCTGTTATCTGCTCCTCCCATCTCTTTCTTGGCCTCCCTTGTGGTCTTTTTACCACACACTTTATTTCCAATATTTTCTTTGGCGTCCTCTCTTCTTCCATCCTCATTTCATGCACATACCATCTCAGTTTTGCTTCCTCTACTATCTCATATACTCGGTGTACTCTCAATTTTTCCTTTTTGGTTTGATTCCTGGTCAGGTGTACTGAGCGTATTTTTTCATCAAATAATTTCCATTCTTCCTAAATGCAAATCCGGGTATATTTCTATTAAATACTACATTACTTATCCCTAACACATTGGTGAATATATGAGTATAACCCAAACGAGTAGTAAAATATGGTCCACACACAAAAAAATAATATTATGGCAAAAAAGTGAGGTAGAATCAATTAAATTAGAGGAGCAAGACCAACTTGTTGGCCCTATTTTTTTCTAGTCCATTTTATTATAACACTTTTTCATGTACAATACTATCTACCTAATTTTGAATTAAATAATATGTTCTAGTTATTAAATTAATGATTTAAATAATAAAAATTGTTACATTCCAACAGGAGAAATTATTTATGAATGCTTTACACCAAGGTTCCTAAATTTATTTTAATACATTTAACACAAAAACTATCCACTATCCAAGGGGCTGAATAAGAATATAATCAAGAGGGAAATGCACCACCATTCCACCTAAGAAATATATGAAATCACATTAAGGAGAAAGACACCGATATGAACCATGGAAGAATGTGAAGCTTCTAGATTTCAAACTCCTAATGAGTAAAGCATTCCGTCATTGCTCTTTAAAGTGTCATCAAACAAACATATTTTAAACTAAACATATTTATTTTAAGAGGACTTCAATTTTACCTTCAGAAGTAATCTTTTTTGACATGGACCCGCACCATGATTTGACCTGTTCCATAGCTTTTTTCTTACTGCTCCGCACAGGACGACTAAAACACCAGAATAATTACAATGAAATGACTTATGAAATCAAATAAAATGATAGACACATGATAAAAGAAGTCATACTAATTATAACCCAAAATTAGGATAGAAAAAGCCCTTACAAATCCTCACTGCAGCCTATAACTGCACTCTTTAGATAATATGTAATATTTTTGTTTGGGGGTCTGCGAGCTTGGCTTTTTTCACTCAAGTAGAGTATTTCTAAAAGCTCCCGAGTTAGAGTCGAGTTTGAGAATATTCATAATTTTAAAATGTTAAGAGTATATATGTGTTTATTTAAATGTAAATATCACATATTTAAAATTTGAGATTTAAAAAATATACTAAAACACATGTTCTTAAAATATGAATGACACTCATTTTTATAAATATAAATACTTTTGGAAAAAAGGATAATAAATGGAAATATCGGTTTTTAAATTAGAAATAACACATAAAAAACACAATTTAAAAATAAAATCAACACTCAAATAAAAATATATGGCCTAAGAGAAAAAAATAACTAAAATGGTTTCAACACTCATGTCTTTAAGGACATTAAAATTACACTAACAATTATAGAAAAGTTAATAAAATGAATAAGGCTTGGAAATGTATAACAAGACAGTATAGAAACACTGTACAATAATGTAAAGTAAGTGATAGTGAAGGAGGACAACCTGAAAGGATAGTTAGGTTAGGCCTAGATATAAACAAACACACTTTTCTCTTCATGTCTTCTTAAACCTTTACACTTCTCACTTCTTCAAAACTTCCACAGTTGCACATCAGTTTGAATTTTTGGAAATATGTATTTTTCATTGATGTCTCTTCATATGAAAAATAAATATTTCCGAAAATTCAAAACAATGTGCAACTGTGGAAGTTTGAAGAAGTGAAAATTGTAAGAAGAAATAGAGAAGTGTGTTTGTTCCTATATGGGCCTAACCTAACTATCCTTTCAGGTTGGCTTCCTTCACTATCACTTTACATTATTGGAGACTGTTGTAGAGGTCATATTATATAAATGGCATGCTACAACTGTTTCTACACTGTCTTGATAAAAAGTTAATAAAGGTGACGTTTTAATAAGCTAATATTTCCCCAAAATATGCTTCAGAAATTTAATCTACCCTATAAGAAAACTTAAGAATCATAAACAGTTAGAAATTTGAAGTGTTTCATATTTTTTTTATTATTCTTTTATGTTATCGTGCATGATCACGTTTTCTGTTTCATTTCCATTCCTCTATGCGCAGTTGCACATGCGTGTTGTATGAGCTCTTGCTAGACATCATCTTGTTGAAAGACTTATTTAAATTCATTTTTTAATGCTTATAAAAGTTAATGCTCATACTTTAAAATTAAAAATAATATTTCTAGCAAACAATATGAAATAGTAAGTGCTTTTAATATAAATGTGGTTTGTTAAAATATGTATTGCAATAAATAAGATCAACATTGATTTTAGACAGGTTAACCAACATAATTTTATAACTAAATAGTAACTAAACTAGAGCTAGTTTTGTAGCTAAACATATTAATTGATAAAAATTTTAAATACATTAAGTTTGAAAACATTCAATATAATAATATATTATTGATATTACATTTTTAATTTAACATTAATTATTATTTTAGAAAGGGACCAGGTAAAAATAGTAAAAAGAATCATTCAATTATTTAGTAATCTATTTAGCTATTTTTATTTTCATTGCTTTGTCATGACAATACAAGTAAACAACTTCAATAAAGGATAATTCAAAATGGACAACAATAATGAATAAATTTACCAGTCGAAAGTAGTTTTAAAACTCTATTACGTTATTAAAGTGAAAATTGATATTGCTTTTAACAATTTGTTAAGTAACTGAATGATTTATAAATAGAAATACTGATGTTATATAAATTAAATAGCCTATGCTTACTAATGCATTTTAAAAATTGATTAATAAGTACATTAGGTGAAAGCTCGAAAATGACGAGCCTACAAAACTGTTGATCTTAATCTCGAGCTTTAAGGACGAGCTTGGCTTGAAGAGCCCTATTTTTGTTTTAACATTGCGACTTATTACTTGTTAGGGTTGTACACCTATGTATTAATTACTCTAATGAGTTACGAATTAAAAAGGTTGAATTTAGAGGAATTGTATCCGCATTTATGGTGGAAAGTGGAAAACCATTCCGATTCGGGAAAAATCCACCCGCAGTACATCCAACCGGGATCAAACCCCAATCTCCTTGTCCTCGGCAGTCTAACCTATTGCGAGGGTAGTAGCTTAGACCATGCGGCCACTGAAGCAGGTAACAATAATAATTGTTAACCTTTGATGATGGACTATAGTTATATCAAGTTTTAATCATTGTAAATTTCTCTTCTAGAGAACTTCTTTTTGCCTTTTTAGGCACTTTTGTAAAATATATAATTAATCATTGTAAAGAATTATCAAAAACAAGTTGATTAAGATAATTGGTGTCACTATCAACCTGTTTAATGATGCTCATGATCCATGAAATAGTAGAGTTATTTTAACAATTTGAGTTAACTATATTTATAAAACTTAATTTATAAAAACAATTCCATACTAACCTGCCAGATATTTCTGATATGCGACTTGTCCCAGCCTCGATAACTGGAGTGGAAAATACATTTTTTATCACTTTTGGTGTATTAGCTGGGAGCTTCGGTGTATTAACCGGAACCTTCGGTGTATTAACTGGAACCTTCGGTGTATTAACTGGAACCTTCGGTGTACTAACTGGGGCCACTGATTTTGGAGAGGGTCGTGGAGGAGAAACAGGCTGAAAAAGAAGTTTTAGAGATTTATATACATTCTTTTTTTTAAGGTGAGATAAGACTTGGAAATGAGAAAATTGAAATTTATTAGGTTATAAATGTATAAGAAAACTAAAATTAAATTCACAAATAAGTAAGAGTGAATTTTTAAAATATAGATACTTTTCTAGATGTTCAGTAGTGAAATATTTTTTATATTTTCAGATAGAATGGTTTAATAGTTCGAAAAGCTAAAAAAGTTATACTTCACACGATGTCAAGAGACCAAATTGGAGGTCCAATTATATTAATGTCCTTGCTTGGACCTAGCATGAAATCTTTTAAAAGTTGAAAACAAAGAAATGAACTATCGAAATCAAAATTTAAGTATTGAAATATGTAAAAGTAGAAATCGTGATTTTTAATGTTAACCTAAAAAAAAAACCTAAATTCATTCATATACATGTATATCCTGTGGTCCCTTTTACACCTTTAAAATCAGCAAAAACAGATACTAACCCCTTTTACACCTTTAAAGTCAGCAAAAACAGATACTATCTGTCCAAACAAAAGCCCTGGCGTAGCGCTATCGCCAGTATTGCCAAATTGAAAATTATATTGGATGTCGTATTTGCCCAAATTACAAAGAAATTGTGTTTATTTAAAAAAAAAACTTAAATTTGTGTTATTCGTGTGAAAATCGTAGAATTCATGTAAAAATTTGCTTTACCGCAAACACGAATGTTGCATGTCCCTAGTAATAAGTGAGGTTATCAAGGTATCAAGTTTGACCTAACCATTTATTAATCCTATGATTATTCATCATTAATTTCCCTTCTCTCCTTTCTACTATAAGAGATTATTCAACTCACCTGGTTAGCCTTTTGACTAGGTGCCAGTGCTGTACGAGGCGGAGCAATGATAGGTTCAGCTTTAGCAGCTATCTTCTGCTGTTGCATTGCCTTTTGTTTTGTAAGATTGTTCTCAAATGTTTCTACAAGCTTATCACACGCCTGCATATTATCAACAGGCTCCCAAGTGTTCTGCTCGCTAAAAATTCATGATCAATTAGCGATACAAACACGAGTACATTTTTTACTTCATGTTCACCAATTAAAATATTGAGCTATTTTGTTAAGGGGGATTACAATAGAATGTTGTATATTTTATATAAATTTATTAGATTCTCAATTTTTGGTTGTAACTTTTTAAATCTATTGGAAAATGACACCTGGATAAGGGAATTAAGCTGTGGACTTTTGGCTCAGTATATGAATGCTTAAACAGTGAGCTAGCTAGGCAGGTTAATAAATCACTCATTATTTAAGTGTCTATGATGAATTTCATAGATCATCAATTATTAAGTAGGTAGCAGAAACACAGTCATTGTGACATGTGATAGAATTGTTTTCCACATGTGCAGGTGTAACTGTTAAATAATTGCAAAGTCACATGTATCTGCCAAATATTAATTTCAATAAATTTTGTTTACAAGTTTTATATGTGAAAAATTAAAAATACTTAAGATATATATAAGGAAATTAGCAAACCAATGACAAATTCAAATTTTAACAAAAGGCCGGTACTGGTAATTAAAAAAAATCTGATGGTTCCCTAAAATAATAATTTTATGGCCATTACAATTTTTCAAGAGAATATTCACTTCCAAAATTAATATGATAGTATCGTCTAGTTGTTGTCTTTAAACTTATGCATGATAACTAATAGCCAGTTTCATAGTAAGACTTAACACGCACATCTAAAAATTGGCGAGATAATTAACACAAGACAACACCTACCTAAACTCGAATGGTCTAGGTAGGTGTCGATCTATATTTAGTATAGCGCTGCACTTGAGGTGTGCGTGCTAAGTTTCGGACTATGAAACTGGCCCTTAGTCTAGGTAACTAATAATATCCCAGGAGCAGAAAAGAGAGCTAGACTTTTACTATAACGACTAAAGCAACCGATTTAACTCACGAAATTAAACATAAAATTAACTTACTGAGGATAACCCTCCCACTTGAGCAAATACTCAAAGCATTTCTTTTTGGGATTGAACCTTTTCGCAAGGATTTTCTCAACAACATATTCTTCCTCTTCCTCACTACCTCCTTTGATACCTTCTTCTGCTTCTTCTTCCATCTTTTTATTTTCCTTAATACTTCGACGGATAACCTTGTTGGAGTTTGTTGTATCGTGGTCATTAGTCTGGATGGATTTTCTTCGTACTGTACCTAGTGTAAAGAAAGTGGATCTATGTTAATAATAGAAAACAATTAAATAAAAAACATCGGACTACAAAAGTATGATAGAATAAGAGATGGGACAATCAAATTCTGTATTATTCAAAAGAATCAAGAATAAAAACTATTGCAAAAATCATCTTGGAATTGCTCAAAAAATCAATCATGTAAGGAACCCAGTGAACTCACGAGCTGTCAAACTCATATAGTCTGTTTTTTTTTTTGTGTGTGAAGAGGTAAAATAAGGGTTCAAATCCCAGCCAAATGTACTGAGGGTTTTTTTCTCAAATGTTTTCTCCATATAAATGTGGGTACATTTACTATAAATTATACCGTGTTCATCCCTACTCATTTATTTAAGTTAAATTAATCAATTTTCAATGTCACCAAATCTTTAATAATATATGAAAACCATGCAGAAACATTGTGAAATAATTTAATGTGAAGATTGATAAGCATGGCCAAGAATTTGATGACTTAAATATAGTAAAAAAAAAAGTATAACTATAATGTCATAAAAATTAGTTTGAATTTACACAAAAATGGCCCAGAAATGTAAAGAAAAACTCTGAAAGAATGCACATGAATTGATCAAGCAAACCCTTTAAAATTTAAAATAAATCTGTATGCATTGAAACACCTTTAGTAAAGTCCGTTCACCGCAGGAATTGTTTTCTGAAAGGCCTTTTTTCCTACCAGAAAGCTATTATATATTAGGATATTGGTAGGAAAAAAGACCTTTCAGAGAGTAATTCCTACCGTGAATGGAATATACATAAACTCTTGTGTTTCACTAAAACATGAACATTTATTTATAAATACCTGTTTTAGACCCCAAGAGCTTTCCCATCCAAATAAGGACTTAGCAATAAGATGGATTTTACAAACAAGTATTTACAAAGTTCATTTGAACCCATGAACATAGGTCTTGAGGCGAGCGAGGTTGATGACATGTGGATATCATCAGCTACTTACTAAGCGCTATTATTGATACCACAGCCACTGACTGGCGACTCAATTGTGGCTTTATACTGCCAATAGTACAAACATATTGTACATTCCAAGCGAATCAAGTTGGAAGAAAGCAACGCTTTATTAAGTATACATGAAAGGCAAAATTTAGGGAATGAATGATTACAATTATGGGAATCAGCCGTATCAACCATATTCTAGTAAATTTAAAAACTACACCTGGACAGATGAATCAAACCCTTGACTTTTGGCTTAGCACACCAATGCTCTACCACTAAGTTATCCAGGGATCGTCCCACTCTCGGGGTCATTCTTAACTCAAAGTTTAAGGCATGTGATGGGCGTGTAGATATCATCCACTAAGATGATATCAAAGCCACCGACGACTCGGTGCATGGGACAATCCCTGGATAGTGTTCCTTTCTTGCATATTCTAGTGATAATGGAATGGAAAATGTTTAGATAGAACACTATAAAAACACAGTTTTTAAGGACGAGCTTTCACTGTCACAGGCAGCTTCTTCAAGTTGAAAGAGTAAATTGATGCTCTTGGTTTGATTGCATAGTCAATGACAAGGTTGACTGTCCAATTGACTGTACCATCCAACAAAGAGCATCAGTCTACTCTCAACCTAAAGAAATTGTCTGTGACAGTGAAAGCTCGTCCTTAAAATATGTTTGTGTATTTTTATAGGGCTGTGCAGAAATTATATTTTCACTGCTAGATTTTCGGACAGGTAATAGCAATTTCCCACGGGAATGGGACGGAATTTTTTTTTTCTTAAATAACTATCCAATTTAAGCTTATATATATTTTTCATGTTTGTAATTTTATTCCAGGCTTAACCTCCCAATACATTCAAATAAAGAAATAATTGGATGATAAAATTAAAAGCTTATAGTAATTTAATCAGAAAATAATCAAATTGTATTGTTTTCAAATAAAGGGTTTAACAATAATAGGAAGCCCTATGGTTAAATTAGTTTTTATAATAATTACAGAACATAATGGAAAAAGAAAGGTGAAAAATAGGTCGAAGAATTATAATTGAAACCAAATTTCTAATAACTTTTTGAGCTGTCATTCAAGTAAACTCAAGTGGTGAATGTACTTTAGTTACCTCTAAAATTTTAGTCACTTACCTATCAACAAAACTCGCTGTTATGCTCCAAAGATATTAATATATCCATTGTCTATGGGCCAGTTTCATAGTTAAATTTAGTACGGCTCAAGTGTGAGTCGATACTAAATACAAGACGTCACCTACCTGAAATTGAATGGAATGGGCCAGTTTCATATGCGAAACTGGCCCATTTCATTCTGGTCTAGGTAGGTGACGTCCTGTATTTAGTATTGACTCGCACTTTAGGCGTACTAAATTTGACTATAAAACTGGCCCTTAGTGTATGGACCGATACTAAACTGAATGGATACAATTTCAAATAAAAAGATTAGCATAAGAGGCATCTATTGATGCAAATAAGCATGGAAAGTGTACTTTGGTAATACAGTAAATCCTCTTATAACGTTGTGTTATGTCCCTGATAAACGCAACTTTATAGAAAACAACTTTATAAAAGTTATGTTTTCCCATAAGAATCAATGTTAAGTGTAGGAGTTATGTTCCAAGGCCCCCCAAAATACTTACAAATACATGTAGTATCATGTCGTGAAAACAGCTCAGGACAGGAATACATTTAATTTCGGGACGTGGATGGGACTGGCTCATCACTCATACTCTTCTTCCCCTCATGTCTCACCATGGCGGCCATTGGTTGAAAGAATGCGTGGATAGTTGGTTGCTTAGCTGCACGTTTCTTTTCTTTATAGATTTCCTGGTAACATGTAAGACCATCCATGACAGTCCTGTGCACTCTCGCAGTGCGTTCTACATCAGGGTCTTCATCGGCCAACATCTGAAGTCCTTCTTGAATGCGGTGAAATGCAGTAGCCATGCTCTTCGTAGTAAATGTATGTGAAGGCTTGTCCTCTTCACTGTCAGATTCAGGGCTTGGATTTTGGGCCAGCTCTTGTAGCTCCTCGTTACCGAGTTCCTCAATCTCGGCGTCCACCACCTCTTCTATGTCCTTCATTTCCAGATTCTGGAAGCCTGCTTCACGAGCAATGTTGAGGAGGTTTGTGTTTGCAATTGGCACAATCTCTTCAAATCCTTTAAAATCTGTGACGCATTCAGGCCATAAATTTCGCCACACCGCGTTGAGGCATGTATGGGAAACCTCTTGCCAAGCCATGGATATGTTGTTGATGGCATTAAAGAGATTGTAGCTCCGCCAGTAATCCTTGATGCTAGTCTTGTCTTCACCATCTGTAGCTGCGACAAGTTGCTCAAACGTACGCCGCAAGTAGTACCGCTTGAAAGTGGCAATCACACCTTGGTCCATTGGTTGGATTAGAGCTGTCGTATTGGGAGGGAGGAAAACAATCTTCACATTCTCGTCCAAGTCAGGAATGTCATGAGGATGTGAGGGTGAATTATCTATGAGGAGGAGAATTCTGAAATCTAAATTCTCCTTCATACAGTACCTCTTACACACGGGTATTGCGTAGACTTTCAACCACTCACAGAACATGGCACCAGTTATCCACGCCTTTTTATTGGCTTTGTAAATAACGGGAAGGTGCTGCTTAGTGTGCACCATATTAAGTGTTGCCAACTCAGTAATGCTGAAAATCTCTAAGTCATGTGCAAAAAGTCTCAATTTTCAAGTAAAATATTCCAAATTTAAAATACTGTAAGCAAACAAAATATATTTTTCCGCGTAAAAATACCTATTTATAATACTATTATTATTATTAACGGGTGGGTTGTTGTTTGGAAGGGGGTGGGGAGAAATTTCTGACGTGACCTGCATGACTCATAGGCCTATTAGGCCCACACAAACGGGAACTAGGCGGTTGACACTTGGCGCGCATTCAGCTGAAAAACAACGTTGTACCCAATAGCGGAAAAAAAAAAGGGTCACAGATTATTAACAACCTTGTAACCAAACAACGTTCTAATAGGCAACGTTATAGCAGGACTTACTGTAGTTCGATATTTTAAAAGCCACTTTTATCACTACTTTTCACTAAAAATATATGTTTTCTTGGGTTATAGCTATTCAAGAATTATAATACCATCCATTGTATGCAGTGTAGTTAGGTTATTTAATGGCACTCAGCTGTGTTGGTTGTGAACTAGATAAAGGGTGGCCGCCATAAAGTTGTTGATAAAGCAATTCTATTGCATCTCATCGCACAAGTGTGGAAAGCCAAGGGTGTGAGAAGCTGAGGTCAGCCAGGCGTTATCTTCTAGACTAGCTGGCTACTAGAATGAAACATAGCAATACTTGGACTTGACGTACAAGTAGCTCTACAAACAAATAAAATTTACTTTAATATGAAAAATAAATCAATATGATTAAAATATATGTTAAATAAATTAAAGGGGTGAAAGACAGTGATATTACAATTACTTCCCCTTGACTGGGGAGTTGATCAAATAGTGGTGAAGTGTTTACTGTAGAGTCTGAAGGAAGTTCTGGAGAAGATGAAGTTAAAGAAAATGTTGAAATTCAAGGTGACATGATTGTTACTATCAACATATCACAACCTTTTCCTCTTTCCTTGATTGAAGGATTAATAAGTTCACAGGGACATTTGATGAGAATCAACACCTTTAAAATCAGCAGAGTATAAGCTTTAATACTATTCTTGTAGTGATTTGACTAAATGATTGTAAAAAAAAGAAAGACAGAAGTTTATGGTATGAGTCTACTTAACGGAAGATAAGGTTAGTTTAACTTTAATAAAACAATAATATTGTAAATTAACATTTATTACAAACATGACATGAATACCCGTTCCTTAATTGTAACATTTTAAAATTAATTTTTTCCCAAAAAATCCGAGAAATAATTTTTTCCACCCGAGTTTTATTAACATTTAATTTTCCGACTTTTTTGCCCCTTGTTCAGGATGCCACTCAGGCCTAATTTTTTAATATTCCATTTAAACAATTTCTACTTCAGTATCACTAAGGTAAGTGTGCTGGCTATCCCTCCTAATTATAGCCAAAGTTTTGAAGGAAATTCAAAACTTGCCTGGAAACCCTTAGCACACTTGATAAAAACACCTTTGAACCCTTTTTATGGAATTTTAAACGATCGTCAAAATAGCTCTATTTTTTAAATTTGAATATTCATTTTACCTACAAATCTCAAATTCATATCCTGAATCTTAGCCTAAGAGGTTAACTTTCCAGTATTAGTATACTTTTTTACTTTCTCTCTATCTTACAGGTAGAGAAAGTATGGTGATCGTCAAAAAAATCGAAATCGAGATTTTGATGAATTTTGACGTTTCATGACTCCCTGAATCCGAAAAAGTGGTTTTTGGATTTCCGTCTGTCTGTCTGTCTGTACCTCCAAATAGAGCCTAAACTATTTTACCGATTGAGCTGAAACTTGATATCTAGGGTTTTCATAGGGTTGCCCCGAGGGGTTTTTGGAATTGGATATCTACCCCTAAAATTAAGGGTAGTTTACTGAAGGGAAAAAAGAGAAAAAGTCGATTTTCTCAAAATCGGCTCTAACGATTTTGATTAAATTTCATTTATGAACATTAATAAATATTCCAAACAAAATGGCTACTCTCAATATTTCGGCAAAATGGCTTTAAGGGCTCCGGTCTGATGCGTCAATTAACATTTTTTATAATAGCTCCGAAACTATTTGAGATATGAAATTACTTAGCATTACAAATATGTATATATATTTATAATACAGATATTTTATCCGAAACATATTTTTATAAAATCAATAACTTTCAATCTATACGCAATTATATGAATTTTTTTAACTTTTTGGACATTAAAGTTTAAGTATTGCGACCGTAAAAAAAAACTAACCTGAAATGTTGATGGATGTCGACGTCTCATGACCCCCCGAACCCTAAAAAATAGTCTTTGCAATGCCGTCTGTCTGTGTGTCTATAAAAACTTAAAATTAAGGGTAGTTTACTGAAGGGCGAAAAGAGAAAAATTTGGTTTTCTCAAAATCTGCTCAAACGATTTTGATTAAAATTCGTATCTAGGCGTTGATTAAGATTATAAATAAACTGGCTATTTTCATTTTCCTATGAAAATGATTTTTAGGGTACTTTACAGAAGCGTTAATTTCCGTATCTCCACAACTATTTGAGAAACTAAACAACTTATCATTGCAAAATTGTAGGACTATTAGAAATAAAAAACTTTTATTTGACATATATTTTTATAAAAGCAACAGTTTCTGAGATATTTGCAAATATATTAATACAATTTTGTGAGCTTTAGTTGTAAACATATACTACTTAAGTCTTAACGCAATAATTCTCCAATGCCATAGAGTAATTAAATATAAGTATCTAAAAAAGTATGTTATTTTTCCTTAAATCTCTTAGGAGAAATGTTTGCATAGCAATGATCTATCTCCATTTTAGACTCAATAGTCAATATTTACATTTTTTATTGGTCAAAATGTATAAATGAATAATTAAATATCAATGCGATGACTTGAAGATCTGCAACACCTTATAAAATGTTAAAATTTTAACCAGAAATCGAAATTTTAATACGAAGTGTTGACCCTTGTGGAAGACATTAAACTGTTTGAAATGTTCTTAGGTGGACAAAGATGCGCCTCTTTTCTCATTGATTATATATCATTGTATATTATTTTATGCGTGTTCTTATGTGGAGTGGTGATGATACAATGTACATTATTCCGTTCAGAAATCTTACGAGTTGATAGAAAGAGAGAGAAAGTCTGTGCGGTGCTCCGTACCATTTATTTTTCAACTAAGATTTTTTTTTGGCACCACATCTTACTGCCTGTTTGGCCTATGAACATATACAGTATACACTATTGAATTAGATATCAGGCTGGTTGAATTTAGAGTAAATATTTACACATTTGCATGGAGAGGGGTTAGAGAGAAACAATTTAGGAAAATCCATCTTCACTACACCTGCCAATTTCCCTGTCAATGGTGATCAAGTCTAATTCAAATATACTTTACCTTTTTACTCAAAAACCATTATACTGAATGAACTGATATTTTGCATGGGCCTAGCTCAGTCATTCAGTTAGCATATAGGCTAATTAAAATTACTCATACTGCTTTCACTAAAATATCAACCCCTCCCTCTGTATTCTCCATAAGTATTTCCGGAACCGCTGGGGCTAAGGAATCGCCATTTGGGTGGTAGGTGCCACTGGGCGCTGGACTTTTATCACCACCCGCCCCACCCAACTCAGAACCCCAAAACATATCTCCAGAACTACTGGAGAGAGGTCAATTAAATTTAGCAATATACTTTAAAAATTTAACTGACCAAAAAAATTGTATTTATTTGTATATAAATAAAACAATACATTCTTATTACTGTCACAGAATACATCAGTCCCCTAAAAAACGGATTTGATTGCTAGGTTTATATTGGCTTAAGCCCAGGACTGCGGAGTCGAAAGCAAGTTTGGGTGGGGTCAAAGTCGGTAAAAATGCACTGATTGTTGATTCTGTATTCAAAATAAAAATTTATAACTACCATATTTTTTTTATTTTTTTTATTCTTTTAGACCAATATTTGTAATATGCTTTGACCAATTTATTTAAATATACATTTACAATGTAAAGAAGATTCCTGTGACATAACCTGTTTTGGAGCATTTTACTGAACTAAATTTGTTATTACTAATTAATATAATTCAGATATTTGTGAGCCGAGTTTCCTTGTCTCTTTTCTTTTGATGTACGTGCGCAGCGCTGATCGTTTGTTCCTCCATGCGTAGTTGGCTGCACACGGTCTCGACGAGCCCAGGGACTCTGGTTTCGAGGCTCATTAAGGACACTCTGATTTTGTATTCGGTTATTGCATGTTGGGTCGTCCCTTGTCAGGGTGGTGGCACGCAACCACGAATACACACGTAGTTGGTTCGCGAGTCATTATCTCTTGTGTGTGTGAACTTATTATCGTATGGAGGGAATTTTCTCGATCCCGGGTGTGACTGGGTGTACGCGGGTCACTGATTGTCTGCTGATTTGCAATGTACATTCGTGGGGGTGCGGAGATGAGTTCTCAGTTCAACATTTGATTGGGACCAACCTTGGGCTTATGTTAAGCTTTGAATAAATGTGCAGAAAGACAATCTCTCAAGTTCTCTCTAAGCCCAAATCCCAGAGTAACGACAATGACTTACCGCACCCGAGTTTGGGTCAGAGTCCCCTATTTAACCCTGCCGGTGTCAACAGGTGTATTAATAAAAGGGGTACGCAAGTGGTGTGGGCACATTTGTAAGGCAGAGTTGAAGTCAGAGGCTTGGCGTACCGACTCCACAAACCCGGTTAAGCCACTATCAGGTTAAAAAAAAAATTGCAACAAAAAAACCTTTTTTTTATCTTAAATCTGATATTTTTTGGAATCCTCAAATATTGAATATTCTTAGGGACTGGACTCAAGAATTCAAAGGACTCTTATCTAGAAATTTGTATTACTAAGCAAGTGTAAATCATAAAATTAAAAGTGAAACATTACCAGATCTGAGTGGCGTGCTTTCTGTTGTAGTAGAAGTTCGCGACCTTGTCTTAACTCCCTTGGCATCATCACCCGAGTGAACACCTTCTCCTTCATCTTCAGTCAACATTTCTTCCTTGATTTCAATGTCTGATATCAAGTCGGTGTCATTTGCTATAACCTTGCTTTGATTGGAATTGGCGGCTGTGACTTTTGATTTAGATTGGCGCACCTCATTTGATTTATTTGTTGCTTTGTTCTGGAGGGGAAGAATAGTCTTTGAATAAATATTTAATCGATTTCATGTGATAATACTATACTATTTGTTACTTAACTTAAAACAAGGCAATTTAATCAATATTTACAGCTTAAAGGCAATTGAAAAATATATATATAAAAACATAGCTCAGCCTGATTAACAAAATACTTTTAAGTTCAAGTTTTCAAACATTTCTATGAAAGTTTTTTTTTACATAAACTATTCAAGATGGTAGTATTGTATAGGAACAGTGGTATAAACTATTCAAGATGGTAGTATTGTATAGGAACAATGGTATACACAATAAAAGCAAGGAAAGTGAAATAATCTCTTAACATCCAGAGAGGTGAGAAAATTTTGTTACTTACAAAATTTTTTTCTTTGAGTTTAGTTGATTTCAGAACTTCATCAAATAAAGCGTCCCTCGCCGATGCAGATAATCTCTTTCCTGCCAAATTTGACAGGTCTTTATTACTATTTATATCTTTTTTTTTAATAATAGTTTCCGAAGGTGAGTTACTTTTACTACTTGAATCCGATATTTTAGAATTCTCTTTTTTATCTTCAAGTAATCGTCCCATCTTCTTTACAACAATTTCTATAAACAAAAATGTTAACATGATACCAATAACATATCAATTTAACATAAAATAGCACAAATTAAAGCGACATCCTTTAACCTGAAAGACAAAACTTTAATGTTGATTGTAATTTAATAATAGTGATTTAAGTTAACTAAATGATATATTGTACTAAGCTGTGTATTTTAGAACACTAGTATTCAACCTATGGTATGCGTAGTCATATCCGTGTTTGTCTTAAGGTGGGAGGAGCTTAAGTAAGAATTATAAGAATATGGCATGTTCCAAATGGTATTAAAGGGATGGCATTGTTAGATGAGAATGTATGCATGAAGGTAACCAATTTCCATAAGGTGATCCTGATCGAGCTTGATTCATCAGTCAACTCTGACTAAGCCTGAACGATCAGCTAATCCTGACCCTACTTGAGTGATTAAGACTGTTTCATCGGTCAATTGTAGCCTAGCTTGTTTCATATGGAGATGCAGCATAGTTTTTTTTTGTCAATAGCAATGTTGAACCAACTTGCTTCAGTTGAATATTCTAAGCCAACCAGTTTCATAGGTCAGTCTTGAGCTAGCTTGTTTCATTGTGTTGTTCCAAAATGGTGTGCATCATTAGGCAAACCTAGGCCAGCTTGCTTCATTGACTGATTTGAACCTAATTTGCTGACCCAATATGGTTCATATTATTACTCTGAACCAACCTGTTTCATAAGTCAATAGGTGAGTATTTGTGAGTGAATTGGTTACATTTTGGTATCAAGTGTTATCGTCTAAGTAGTTTTGTACCAATATGGAGCACGGAAACGACCGAGTTGTTTTTCAAAAACAAAAATGGTGGTTGGAAAACTACACATTGCTGTTCAATAAGAACAGACAAGACGTTGGTTACAAGCAGCATTCATGCATCAACATTTCTTACTTACTCAAACATACTAATATTTTAAATATATCTGACAAAATGAAAAGCTTTCACACAAAGTTAACACATTGCACACCGGCATGCAATTACTTGTGGAGCTGTCAGATACCGGCCAAATTTATTATATTTTGAATTTTTGCTGTGCGAATACTTTTTGACTTATAATACTTTTTTAGTGTGTTTATTATAGTCATTTATGATATTTCAGATTTTATATGGACTTAATTTTGTTTTATAGAAGAGAAATAGAAAAAAAAACTTTGTGTGGTAGTTTTTCTACACAAAACTTGAAGCCATTTTGATAAGTGCCATAGATAGTAGGAGAGTGTTGATGAAGTGTTTAGAAAAATAATATTAGTTATACTATGGGAAGTGCTGCCATCTAGTATTTTTTTATGAACTAAGACAGTCCTAGGAAACATTTACAGAACACTATACCCGAGCATATCTCGGAACATTGCGTATGTAAACATTTAAAATAGGACCCAAGTGTAGCTCGAACATGCTAACAATAGATACACATGCTAGCCCGAGAGTAGCTCGGGTGTGTTGTTCAATGTGTTAAGAGTTATGGTTTACCCAAATTATTAATGAGATGAATGAAATGTTAAATAAGCAGGCACAGAAAAAGAACTTAAACTTTTAATCTTTGAACATTCGAAGAGATTTTGGGAGAAAGTTAGTTTAGACTTTCCTCATTCAGATTTACCGTACAACCTTTGGAATGAATGCATAATCAATCTTCTTCTGCCACAGCGCATACACAAAACCAAACAGTTTGCCACAAAAAAAATTTTTTGGCTTGTTAAGTGTACCAGAGACAATGGTTATAGAGGGTCCTGAGTGATTTTGAAGGAGAGGAAGGTATTGAAAGACTTGAAATTTGGAGTTCTAATAGCCTATCTATTTTCAAGAAAGGGAACAGGAAGAGGGGTGCAAACTATTGGGGGATAGTGGTGATGTGCCAGTGTACAAAAATATGTGAGAAGATATTGAACAAGAGAAAGAAATAAAATTCAAGGAAGGTGGAGAAACAGCACAGATTTAGGGACCATAGGTCTACAATATACTTGATATTTGCCATGTGACAGCCAATGGAAAGAAAGTATGAATATGGGAAAGACTTATGGATATGGAGAAGGCATATGATATCGTGGATAGAAATAAAGTTTGGAAAGAGATGAAGAAGGCCAAAGTGAAAAGGGGATTTGTAATGAGAGTGAAAGGATGTATGACGATAACAGGAGTTGTGTTAATTTGAAGAGTGGGAGGACGAAGCGGGTACAAATAAAAAATGTAGTGAAGCAGGGAAGTGCTCTTTCACCATTACTATTTGAGGAATGTGGAAGCGAAAGAGTGTAGAATGAAATTTAGCATGGAAGAGTATGAAATGATGGTAATGATAAGGAAAGGTAAAGCTATAAAGTTGGATGGAACTGAGCCGAGAAAAGTACAGAACGTAAAATATATTGGAAGCTTGATTAAGGCAAAAAAAGCAAGTAGAGAGGATTTAGTGAGATGAGAACAGCATGGGGAGTTGCTCTATAGGTACACAAGAGACATGCTATGGAGAAGGGAAGTCTCCTTGAAGTGTAAGGAAGTATTTTATAGGCCATGCGTTGTACCCATTGTCACGGATGCAGCAGAAACATAGACATTGATTGTAAGAGAGACTAGGAAAGTGAAGACCATGGGAATGAAGTTTGTGGGAGCATGTTAGCTGTCACGAGGAGAAACAAGATTAGGAATTAAGTTATCCAGGAAAGAGTGGGAGTACAGGTAGTACATGAGATAGTAGAGGAAGCAAGACTGAGATGGCATGGTCATGTAATGAGGATGGAAAAAGAGAGGATGCCAAAGAAAATGTTGGATATAAAGTATGTAGGAAAAAGACTGCAAGGTAGGCCAAGAAAGAGGTGGGAGGAACAGATAACAGAAAGTGTGCAGGTGAAAGGAAAATAAAGGAAGGAATTAAAGGAGAGAAGAATGGTGAAAGGAAAATAAAGGAAGGAATTAAAGGAGAAAGAATGGTGAAAGGAAAATAAAGGAAGGAATTAAAGGAGAAAGAATGGTGAAAGGAAAATAAAGGAAGGAACTAAAGGAGAAAGAATGGTGAAAGGAAAATAAAGGAAGGAACTAAAGGAGGAAGAATGGTGGAAGGATAAAGGAAGATAGAGGCATTTTATGAAATTGAGCTGGCCACAGGCTGGAAACAGTTGATTATGATGAAATGTAACGCAAATTTCAAAAGTTTGTTTAACAATAATATAAGGAATTATTCTTGCAATAGATCGGGTTGCCGATGATAGGAAGATAAGGGTTCAAATTTGTTTTGGTGTAATGAGGGGGTTTTTTCCCTCTAAATGATTTAACACTATACTTCCACAAATATGCAGGTAAATTTCCTTCTGCCCATTTAATTAGCATGATTAATGTATGCATATAATCCGAAAAAAATCTAAGACAAGGATAAAAATAAAGGTGTCCCGAATCATGTTTTTCTTAAATCAGATTCTCAATTTCTGTATTTAAATTTTAGCCTTGACGTTTCTATTCTGATTCCAATCTTTCAACATTTACAATTTCAATACTATTCCAACCACGCTAACCCAGATTAAAAACATGTTATTTATTTATATAATGTATTATAATGTACATGCTAAACATGTAGAATAAAAACTAAGTATTTAGTAAAAAAAAAAAGTCATGTGAAAGCCCATAAGAACAGAGCCATATTGAGTACATTTACAATTTTTCGGCATCTAAATGAAATGACAAATAAACTAATAAGGGACCTAATGCAAAATCATCAAATTCTTTAATTTGTCGTTTGAACTTTAAAAGTTAGGAAAAGATGTATCAAAAATTGTGATATTAGGATAAATGCTTGAATCGTTTGAAACTAGTAAAATCGATAAATAAAGTTTGATATACCAAAGAACGTAAGCAAAGTCTACAAAATAATATTAATAGTGTAATAAAATCTTATCAATGGCGACTGTAAAAAAGTGTAGCTATATTTTCTAAAATTTACTTACTAGAATCCAATATACTTTAAATTGGCTAGGAATATGGCTCCAATTCATTCGTAAGGGAAAAATATGCTTAAAATATGATTATAAATTTACTAGTAATTTTTTGGGAGCCAAAATCAACTATTTTACAACTCTTTATTTAACTCATGGATATCAAATCTTTACTCTGAGTCTTACAAAACATGTCAAACAAAAGAGGTTTACTTTACTATATTAATTATGAATGTGCAAAAATGTGTTTTACAATTCGAGATGAGAATATGAAAAAATAACATGTCGCGAAAGCTAGATAAGAAAACATCCTTTAAAAGTAAAGAAAATGTAAATTATGTTTATCAAATTAAATATATAGTTTATAAAGTGATAAAGTTACTTTTGACATTTGGGCAAGCACTTGCTTTGGATTACCTTACAGTCCATTCAAACACTTAAGATATACTATATGGACCCAAATATAGTGCAATGTTTTTCACCTAGAAATATTCTTTCAAAAAAGCTGTGCTTGTATCAGATACGCAATCTAATGTTTTACACTTAAAAAATCTGTAGATTCCTACACAGGTTTTTTTAGTAACATTATGGAAATGTACTGGCCGACCTGCAGGAATGAGTGTGCATGCACATCTAATAATAAATTTAAGGTCTAAATGAAGAGAGTAGACCAACGCAGGATCTAACACACTCGCATGAGTCTAGTGATAATCTCATGGTCAAAATGGAGAGAGATAAGTTCACCCTTCAATGTAACTATACTGGTAATTCAGTAGATCAGCGTTAGTTGGTGGAAGATTGGCCTACTGTGTTGTTTTACTAATATTAAAAAACCACCCATGGTGAGTGATCATGTTGAAAAGAAGGCTTCCTCAATGTCTCAAGTACACAAGGGAATGGAAGATGATACAATATGAATTTTAAATTAACAGTGATAGGGGAGGTGCGATAAATAAATAATGCATAGCCTGCTAACAACTTTGGTGTTCCTGGGGATAATATTCACCTTTTTTTGGAGGGGAAAGAATTAAAATTTTAGGAGTGCTTGTGCACCAAGACAAGCAATCCAAGGACCTAATAAAACTGTGTCGAATTTGTTAAGTTTATACCTCATCGTATATTCGAGACTTTTTTTCTTGTAGAACACTTTTAAAATATTAAAGTCATATTATGTGCTAGGTTGTACTATATTCGGGCAAATACGTTAACTAATATACATTTTAAATGCTAATGATAGAATAGTGATAGTTGCAAATAATAATTCAATTTCGTAGTGTAACAGTTTATAATGTAAATGTTTGATATTTAAAAACAATATTTATATCCAAAACATTTCTTAGTGAAGGCTCCCTTACATTAATTATAAGTTCTCATAAAAATTAAAAATATTAACTAAATGTTACAATTTTTTTGCTAGGATTGCATTCATTATAGCATCCTAAAATTAGTGGAGGGAAAAATTAGTGCTCTGTCATCTGGTTTTTTAAATTTTTCCAATAATTATGATGAATTAAACTTACTTGGTTGTAGAAGGGGCTTATCAGTATTTGAAGGAGCTCCTTCTTGTACTATTCCCAGTCCCAATGTCTTGGCAGAAGTGGTTTTAGGTTTTGTCTGAAAGAGATTATAAAAATTGATATTTATTATCTGTAAAACTAAAGATATTAGAGAGGTTTGGTTTTCAAAATAAAAATAAAATGCATTTTTAGAATTTATTCATATTCAGACATACCAAAATACTTGATTAAAAATATACAGTACAAAATTATTACAGTTGCATTAGGCCTTAGTTTTTATTTCACCTTACGTCAAAACCCTCAACCCTTGCTAGACAAATTATTATTTAGTTTTTATTTGAAAAACTTACAATTTTAAACTAAACTCAACTAAAATAAAAAAATTTATTCTTTTTTTTCCCTTTCAAAAATAAATAAGATAACAAAATTTAAATTATCATATTGCAATAAGCTTCTAATTTTACTGTAAGATTTTTTTTTTCTTTAAATTGAAAAATGACACCTGGGCACAGTAATCAAGCTCGGGACTTTGAGCTTACCATACCGATGCTCATACCACTGAACTATCAAGGTGTCGTCCAATGCCCAAGATCATTTTTCACTCATATTTTAAGGCAATAGTCTATGATGAATGTGCGGTAATTGTCAGCTACATATGAGTGATTAATCAAGATTAAGAGTTATCAAATTAAGCTGCCACCTTCAACTTAGGAGGGCTTTATGCTGCCAATTATACAAATGTGCATATCATGATGAATTAAATAGCGATTATATTTGTTAACGGTTATAGCTGTATCTAAATAATATAATATTTAAATTTAAAAATGACACCTGGATACAGGAATCGATCCCCGAGACCTTTGGCTTAGTACGCCAATGCTCCAACCACTGAGCTAACCAGGAGTCAATTTAAAGCAAATTAGAGTTATGTTCTGTAAATCTAGAAAGAACTATTTAATTTTTAATAACAAAATAAAAGTGATCAAAATAATTTAAAGTGGCATGTGCTGCATTAAATCAACTTATTTCCTCTCGTTTATTTATTATTGGTTTAAAAGTCTTAAAATACTACAAGGCTGGTTAACGATCAATAGTTCAACTCTAAAAAAAAGCTTCAAACAGTGGCATTTTTTTATCTATCTTCTCTCCAGCTGTGCAGTGGGAGTGGACGGAATCCCAAATTTTGGTTATATCTATGCGTGTGCGAGTAGTTAAAAACTTGAGTTTGAGTCAGTTTTAGTAGCTACTTGAACTTGTGAATTTTTACATAACTCAAAAAATGTATGTCCAGACTAAGCAGGGCTTGAGGTTATCTTTATAAGGCAAGATATAATTAAAACAGCCTACAAAAATAAAGTAAATTTAGTTTACATTTAAAATAATACAAATAGAATATAATCTGTAGGAATGAAATTAATATACACCTTACGTACAGGAAATTTTGGTTCTTTAGTCTGATTGAACAGGGTGAGTCATCACGGGTCAATGGCCAGGCCTACAGTGCCCGCGGGAAATGTGTACGGAGGTTTGTGCAAAGTCCGATTTAATAGGGTCCGTACAAATGTATTAATTTGGATAAAGGGCTGTCCAGATTAAGCAAAGACCAGTTTGACAAGATCCAGATTAATGAGGTTTTAATGTACTTGGAATTTTCAATTTTTTCTCAAAATTACGAGTTTAGTTAATTTTATTCAATTTTCCTAATAACTTTCACAAAAAAAAAAAATTCACTCCAAACAATGTATGTTTGTTCTTATGGCATGCATGAATCAGTTACAAAAATTTAACTTGAACTATTTCTAATATACAAATCGCTCTATTTTACTTGAACTCAAAAAAAAAAAATCGATGTTTTCATTTGAACTTGATTCGAACTTGACAAAGTGAAAAATGACTACTCCCACACCCATAGTTATTTCCTGTAAAGTTTTGGGCATGAAACAAAGCTCCCTTGGTGTTCCAGCAAGTACTGATGACTCATCCCTGTTTATTTCTTTTATAGAGAGCTTTCTTCTTTGTTCTGAAGCAAGCTGGTGTGAAGGGGGTGTAGGGTTTGGTGACACTCTAAGTTCTAACAATTTGTGTGTGTGTGGGAGGGAGGGGGGGGTAGAGGCGTATGAGGGGAAGTTATTACGTGAGAAAGCTTTTTTTGAATGAGTATGAGTTTGAGTGCTTGAAAAACGTAATGAATAGTGTGTGTGTAGCAGAGGGATGTAAAGATAGGGATTTCATTTCATAAACAACTACAAGGCCAACAACTTCTGAGCAAACAGACTTTAGCAGGGATCAAAATATATTTTTAATCTAAAATTATTTCTTAAGTGTCATTGTTACAATTTCCTAGTTCCCGCTCCCGATATTTTAACTCATTTCCCACCCCACAGTAAAAATTAAATTTGTGTCAATCACTAATGTGAGGTATTCTTACACGCTCATAATTTTTCCTCCATATTAGTCACTAATAGCACATAAAATAATATAAAATAATGAACAAACCTCTGTATTTTTGGCAGATGGCACCTCTTGTATCTTTGCGTGTGCAATGGTAGAGAAGCCTTGAATGGCTCTACCAGCTGAAATCCACGCATCACGCACTTTCTCATCCATTTTGCACCATTTTTGGTACAAAACCCAAGAATTGATGTTATCGTTAGCAGCGACACCATCTTTTAAACGTTGGTTTATGATGGAACTCTTCCAAAGAAGGAATGCCCACACTTGTGGCTTTGACTCCTGGAAATATACATAACCAAACTTCAAATTTTTAATCTATATCTTACTTAATGATTCAAACTCAATGTTTCAAATCTTAATAATGAAAAGATTAAAATTTGATTCAAAAAGTTTGAATCTAAATAAATCCTATAATTGGATTCAATGGGTTTATTTCAAAATTAGATTCTGTTTAACAAATGAAAATGATCAGATTGAAAACCAGTTTCGTAATAAAGTTAATAGATTAATTAACTTGAGTTCTAGGTAATAAAGGATTCACATAGGGTACAGTTGTTTGTGACAGTGAATATCTTGTATTCTAAAAAAAAAAGTTGCCAATAGATCCATCTTTTTGTAAATATTATTAAATCTCTGCATTCTGATAAAATAAGGTGTGTGATCTTTATTTAGTGTTTCACCTTTTGAGGTTAGGACTAATGATTACATATTTTTAATGAACCTAAAATGTTTATTGAGGGAAAATCAAAATGATTTAAGTATTTTATTATTGAATTGGATTCAAAAACTTAGTGGAGTAAAATGTTTGACACACATTTGATTTAAAATACTATCATAGTAGGTCTAAGCCTAAAATAAATTATTTGAACTTATTCTTAAAACAAATATTTGATCCAATTTTTTTTAGGCATGAGATTTTATCTGGGGAAAAAAATTAGGCCTACTAGATTCGATTCAGATCTGACTTTAAAAAAATGTTATGTATGAGATATGATTCAGATCCATTAGTTTATAAGTTATTTAATAAAGCGATTCAATTCTGATTGATTTAGCCATGATTCAAATTCTATTTGAAATTGAAAATCTTGGATTTGCATAGGCTTACACATATTCCTTTTTTGTTTTTGCTTTTACAAGCATTGTATCTAACTACCTGTTTAGGTTGTATACCAATGACACAAAAACAAACTTATATTAATGTGAACTGTATTTAAAAATTTCAACCAACGACAGAATACATACCGTTAGACTCGGCTTGAAAGTGGGATCTCCACATTCATGATTAGACTTGTGCTCTTGAAACGCTTCAACGAAATGATATGTATGGAAACAGGATCCACAAACAAGAACATCAAGTTTACCAACATCTCGCTGAGCAGCTGTAACAGAACAGTAATATATACATATTATACAATTTGTTAGCAAATATTTAGTTTTTTAATAGGCCCTAAGTTACTCATATCATTAACCGTTTCCAGCCTGTGGCTGGGTCAGTTCGGTAAACTGCCTCCACCTTCCTCTATTCTTCTACCATTCTTCGCCCTTTAATTAATTTCTTCCATTATTTTCCTCTCACTTGAACACCTTCTGTTATCTGCTCCTCCCATCTCTTTCTTAACCTTCCTTGCAGTTTTTCCTGCATACTTAATTTCCAAAATTTTATTTGACATCCTCTCCTTCTCCATCCTCATTACATGCCCATACCATCTCAGTCTTGCTTCCTCTCCTATCTCATGTAATCTCAATACACCCACTCATTCCCGGATAAAATTATCATTCCTAATTGTGTTTCTCCTCGTGACAGCCAACATGCTCCTCACAAACTTCATTCCTCTGGCCTCCACTTTCCTCGTCTCTCTTACATTCAATGTCCATGCATATGTGACAATTGTTATAAAGTACGCCCTGTACAGCACTTCCTTACACTTCAAGGTGACTTCTCTTCTCCATAGCAGGTATCTTACGCACCTATAGAACAACTCTCCATAGCAGGTATCTTACACACCTATAGAACAACTCTCCATAGCAGGTATCTTACGCACCTATAGAACAACTCTCCATAGCAGGTATCTTACGCACCTATAGAACAACTCTCCCTGCTGTCCTCTTCTCATTAAATCCTTTTTACTTCCACCTTTATCCTCAATCTTGTTTCCAAGATATTTCATGTTTTGTACTTTTATCAGTCACTAAATATTTAAAATAAAATGTTTGAATCTTGCGTGTGACAACAATATTTTGTAATATGTTAGGTGTTTATCTTTCTTTGTTATTTTGTTATTATTAAAATGACAACCGGTACCACATTTGAATATAGGTAGTCAAATTTGGTTCAACCCGGTTGAGAACTTTTTTCTAACCAGGCATACATTAACAAAATTTATAAATAGTAAAGATTTATTATAATGCAAGTACCGGTAGACAATTTGGGATATTTCTAAAGTCTCATTTCCATAAAAAGCCTTTTATCTGAAACCTGGGAACTCATGATGCCACAATAGGGGGCAAAATTATTTCAATTGTAGGCCTATTTACTTTTTTAGTGTGTATGAGTTGTATTTTAAAGAGAGATTTGACAGTAGGCTTAAAGGAAGACAATGGAAAAACTATAAATAACTTATATTAAAAAAATTTAGGCCTAGGCTCAGGTCAAGAACATTTACGGCTATCCTACTTTTGAGAAAATATTTTTTTACCAAAAAAAACCTTACCTCTGCAGCGTTATTAATTAAATAAGACACAAAAAATAATCAGCCGTCCATATATTAAGACTATTTACAGTAATCAATAATTTAAAAAATATGTGCTAGATGCAGTTATTTTACAGGATGCAAGATGCAAAATTCTACCCAGAAGGCATTCCTTTAACATCTTGGTTTTTGTTGTAGTAACTCAAATTTTACAAATAGGATATTATTTCCTTATTCCCTTGAAGTAACACCAATTCTCTTTCTTTTAGTGAGTTAACCCTAATCAAACTTTCCCACACCGAGCTTTATTTAAATCTCTTAAAAAACTAAATTTACTGTGCAACTTAGTCTTAAACAATTCGAAAAAGAGTTTACAACTTAAAAAACCCTTATACCTCCAAATCGGTAAATCAAAACATATAAATCATATTAAATTTAATCATAATTAAATAAAAATAATCTTTTATGTGTTAATATATTTTAGAAAAATCATCCAATCTTAACCTAACCTTCCAAACCTATTAAAATTATATTAAGTTATAATAATATTTTGTAGGCCTATTTTGGATGTAGCCAATTGATACATTTAAAGACTAATTATCTTTTGGCAAATAGTGATAACCAAGAGGCTGCAAATTTGCTAGAGTTTTAATTTGATAACCTAGTACTAGTGTACTTAAGCTTTTGGATGCAGAGCAAAGTGTTTGATACCTTACCTAAACTCATTAGGCTACAATCACTATGTGTAGTCTATGCATGAATAAACAAAGATTCTTCTTAGACAAATTATTTGGGCCTCTTTCAGTGAATCAAAGAGGGATTAGGCCTTATCTTTTTAATTATCATAAAAATATGTATACCCTTAAAAACTGACACTAATACTGATATAAAAACAATAGATAGTTATCAAATAAAATTTCAATAATAGAAAGGTCAATATTATATATTATGCAAAATTAAATTAACAAATTATCTCTTACTAACCTTTAATAACAATGGGATTTTTGTTCACAGAAGCTGGATCCCCTGCATCAACATCCATGTCGGATGATATTATGGGATGAATTTTAACCTCTGACTGAAATCATGACGCGGAAACATGTTTAGTAAACACATAATGACAATATACCAATGTGATGCTACACTAACCAAAATTTGAAAGGTGGGGGGTATTATCATGAAATGGCGCTAAATGCTAGGCTAATCCCTCCAAAGAGCCATAGGTGCAGTAACTGCCTGTTCAAGAATGGTTACTTTTATTTACTCAATTACAATTGTAGCAGGAATGTGTAACACTTGGCAATAAAATTGGGTCATTTCAATTTGTTATTAACAAACACTAACACTAACTATAAATGTAATGCGTTCGATAAAATAGTAATAAACAAATTACACTGATAAACGTCGTATAAACAACATTCAAAATACACTTGAAGAACACCCAGACAAGATGGCATTTGCGTCCTTGTCGATATTTATATAATGTTTAATGAATTTAAATAATAGAGTATAAAATAAATCTATTATGCACACAGTGTCATTATTAAACCACACATTTTTTAAAGATTAGATGCGAGCAATGAAGAAAACACAAACAACATGAAGTAAAACTTCTCTTTATCACTTGATATTCTATCCGTTGCAACCGCGTCATATCGACAGTGGCGCGCCAAGGAAATTGTGGTGAAATAATGATTGTAGAGCTTTAATAATTAGTGAATTTGAAAAAATAAGTCTTGTGTTTAAAATAAATCATGGAAATAAGTTTATCCTGTAGAAAAAAATATATTTCTATTTTTTTAACATTTTTAATCAATATAATTACTAATAAAATCCAACAAGGCCAAAATATCGATGACCCACAATGCACTGCGTCTTCATGTAGGCTTAATAACATGGTATATTTTGATTTCTAGTCAATTTTGCAAGTATAACTTAATACGTTGGCTAAAATGTAGTAAACAAATAAAAATCTGAAAGTCGATTATGTTTTAATATCTTTATTTTTGTTTCTGATTGTTTTATTATTCGTCACCTTTCTTGAAATATATATAATTTCAGATTTACTTATTATGGATTATAAATGTCTGTCATAGTTGAAAAAATATTAGGGTAGATTAGTGTAGACATAATAACGTAAGTGTCTGCATTTTTTTTTAATGATTCCTTTCAGTATATTTAAATCAAATTTTAATTTCATAATTCCGGAAGTCCCACAAAGCCAAATTACATGTTTTGTAATTTATATTACGAAGCTCCGATTACATTGAGAATACGTTCATATGTATTTATTCAAGTATTGCCATTTTTAAGCTATTTAGTAAAAAATTTGAAATTTTCCATTCCCACAGTGTTTAGTGGAAAGCTTACTACCCTTTTAATTTCCCATGAATTTTTAGTTTTAATTCTACCACTTTATCAGCTTACAAAATAAACTCCATTAGTCTGCCCTTTTATCTCCAATAATGATACCTTTAATCATGGCCCATATCACTTCCCCTATCACAACCATGAACATAGAGCACATCTATTCCCTCTTTCTCTCCGAGTTTTCTCTACCCGGATCTTATAACATTTCCAAAGTGATATCATGAATCAATTCATTAGCCCCATTTCATATCTCCTCCCACCTACTTCGTTTTGTACTTTGTAATTCTCTGCTTGCAGCTAGCAGAATGGATTTTAGGCACAGGACTCGTACTCAACAATGACCTGATCCTAGTGAGAAAGCCTTTTCTTGCACTCTCCTACTTCCCCCTTTTACTATCTCACTTTAAAATTAAGTGCCCAAGTCACTTTCCCTCCCTGATAAATTCAAAATGTTTCCTCCACCTAATACTGTTATTGAATAAATTCCCAATTATAGCCCTACAGATATTCCAAACTTATTATTATTGGTTCATGAGGAGTGTAATTAAAGAGTAGGCCTACAGCTAACCGAGATTTGAACTCTTCCCCATCACTAACAATCCAATCTATTAAGAGCTTAATTCAGGGGTTGCCAGACTCAATAGTATGGGGGCTACTTTCAATAGGTCAAACTATTTCGCGAGCTACCCAGATTAAAAATTTGCTGTACAGTATCATATATTGGTTATTATTGTAACATGTACAGAAGGTTTCCTATCACACCTTCATTGTTCAATCGAGAGTTGGCTCTCTGGCTTGGTTTTGTAAATTTAATGGAAGTTTGAAAATATTAGTACATTTGGTGCTAAAATGCACTTTTTAATACTAGAGAAAACAATCTATCCATCCATTACAGTTTCCAGCCTGTGGCCTAGGTAATTTTTTATTCAAGCTATTTATTTTTTCACTACCGGCTTTCTAAGATTGTCGTAGCTTCAAATGCCTTATAATATAACTTACGACTAGGACAGGTACAACATCCAGTCCCCGGCCGTTAATTCGTCACTGTGAAAGGGTAATCCACATTTCACCAATGATAAATGTTTTGGGGATTGAGCCCGGGACCCTTAGCTCAGTAGGCGGACATGCTACAGACTGAGCTAAGGTACCATTTACTAGCAAACACAATATAGGCCTAGTTAATTGAGCCCAAAATCATAAAAAAAGTTTTAACTTTACGTACCTAACAAACTATGCTCAATATTATCTCATAATATGGTTTAAATTTAATGTTAGATCGCTAGCTCTCATTTCAAGTAGTTTTAATTTAAAATTGATTATTTCAGTAATGATTAAAAAAATATATATGATCCCATTTCCAAACATTCGTTTTTGCATTTCTGAAAATTTCATCTATGCTAAGCACATTATTTTTGGGAAAAAAATTGAGACAGTTTTTTCTGCTTAGTTTGACTGTTGGCAACATATTCCCATCGTAGTTTTGTCGTTATCAATTAAATTTTGAGAGTTAAAGCTGGATCCATCTCACCTCTACCACTTTAGTCTGTTTTGGGGCCGACTTGAACCCACATTACATCTGCAATTATTTCAGTATCTGGCTGCAATTATATTCTTATAAGCCTATATGCTAAAAACTCCATTTTATTTATTATTTTTACAAATTTTTTATTTATTTGTGGTTCATTATAAAGCACCTTAAGGCTAGTAGTGAAACTTTGTTTCAAGGAATTAAGTTGTAATTATTATAAGAAAATGCCAAGAGTTTATAAAAGAACACCAGGTTGCCGCTCTTATGCGGGCTACACACAAGAAACATTAAATGAAGCATTACATAAAATTAAAAGTGGTGAGATTACCCAAAGAATTGCAGTATAAAATATCATGTTCTACACTTAAGCACAAACTGAAAGGTGAACATTTAAAATCTGCAGGAGGACAAACGCTAATAGGCCTAGACGATACCACTGAAAGAATGTTTTATGAATACATTATAACTTACTCTATGTTTGGTATGTTTGGTTTCCCTATGGATGGGTTTGACATTAGAGTTTTATTAAAAACGCATCTTGACAGAACTGGAACTACCATAGAAAGATTTAAAAACAATTTTCCTGGTTATGAATGGTATAAAAGTTTTTTTTTTGCATAGAAACCCTGATTCGACTGAAAGAATCGCATCTAACTTCAAGAAACAAAGGTCTAAGGTTTCACCAGATGTAATTAATATATACTTTGACTTCTTGGAGAAAGAGATTACAAATGTAATTGTACATATTTAACTTTGATTAAACCAACCTGACAGACGACACTAGCCAAAAAAAAAAGGATTGTCACTAAGAGGGGAGTCAAAATACCCGAAGAGGATTTTTAAACACAACAAAATCCTCCACATCCATCATGATATGCGGAAATGCAAAGGGAACTTTACTGTCACCTTATTTAGTTTAAAAGAAAAAAAAAATGTGGACAACCTGGACAGAGGGGGATCCATCTGGATGTAGATATAACCGCATTCCATCAGGTTGGTTCGACTCTGTAACTTTCGATGATCGGTTTTCCACATTTGTGTCACTAAGCTTAAAAAAAACTTCAAGTAACAAAAGTGTTAATTGGTGACAACCTTTCAAGTCACTTAAGTATTAATATTATTGATTTAAGTCAAAGAAATGACATTAAATTTATTTGCCTTCCGCCAAATTCGGCACACCTAACACAACCTCTTGACTTGGCATACTTTCGTCCAATGAAAAGCACTTGGCGAAGAGTTCTGTTGGCTCTGTTGGACTATAAACTTAAAACAAACAAATTTCCAATCCCTAAAAGCGATTTCCCAAAACTCTTTAAAGAAACTATTAAGTGAATTACAACTTGCCAGCACTGAATCTCTAGTAAATGGGTTTAAGAAAGGGGGAATATACCCTCTTAACAGAGAGGAGGTTTTAAAGAGACTACCAACAAAAGACAATCAGAAGCATGATGGTGATGAAATAGCATCAAGAATCAGTGAATCTGTCCTATCATTTTTACATGGGAAGAGATATGGTGAAGGAGACACAGAGAAATCAGGCCCGTAAGAAAAAAGTGAATATTGCACCAGGAAAAAGTATCAGTATCACTGATTTTGTCGTTGGAGATGAGAGCAAACCATCAACATCAGGGACTAAAAAGAAAACACCAATCAAAGAAAAAGAAAAAACAAGTTCTTAAGTCTAGTAATTAAGATACCCCAAGTAGTGACTATTCTGTGTACAGTGAAATGGAAGAAGAAGAATTTGATGAAGATTTCTTAAAGGAAGTAAAAATAAAACAAGATTAGAAAAATAAGTTAGATAAAAACAAGAAGGAAGACAAGACATATAAAAGTTTGATATTAATAAGAAGGGAATGATAATGAAGTCGGGAAAGCCTGAAGTTGGTTCTTTCGTGTTAGTGATTTACGAAGGGGATTTCTTTCCAGAGGTTGTCTAAGAATTGAAAGAAGAACACTATTACATAAGTTCAATGGACATGAGTGGGACCTTCTCATTGGAAATGGCCAAGTGAACCAGACAATGTTGGTATAAAGTGTGTGCCCGGAAAGTGCAAAATAATTAGATTAGGTCCTTTAATTTTTTTTGTGAGCTACCGAAAATGTTACCACGAGCTACCATTAGCTCGCAGTGACATTTTTGGTAGCTCACACTCGACAGTTTGGCGACCCCTGACCTAATGCCTTAGGCTGCTGGTAAACACAGTGATATGTACTATAACATGTACATGGTGAAAACATTATCTTACATACAGTACTAAAAACTATTGTCAGGCAGCAGTTTTGATAAATAGGCCTACTTACTTGTAACTCTATGGCATTTGGAACTCAAAAGCTCATTGCCACAATAACAAAAGTACGCACCTATCACTATCTTGAGCTAGCCTAGTTCTATCCAGTCCACCTCATTACATTGCACTTTATCTCTTTCAGGTCCATTCTAATGCTATCCTCCCATCTGCGTTTAAGTCTTACCAATGGTCCCTTCTCATAGGGTTTGCCATCAATACCTTGAACACTGTTCTAGAGTCTTCCATTTGAGCTGCATATCCTTCCTGCTACTGGTATTAATAATTGCCCTGTAGGCCTAGTAAATGTTATCAATGTTGTTGACAAAAAGTATACCTGTATTGTCTGATCTGTTCTTCCACCCATGTTCCTACTTTATTTATAACTGAACACATATAGTTACTAATTTTTGTGAGCTACCGAAAATGTTACCACGAGCTACCATTAGCTCGCAGTGACATTTTTGGTAGCTCACACTCGACAGTTTGGCGACCCCTGACCTAATGCCTTAGGCTGCTGGTAAACACAGTGATATGTACTATAACATGTACATGGTGAAAACATTATCTTACATACAGTACTAAAAACTATTGTCAGGCAGCAGTTTTGATAAATAGGCCTACTTACTTGTAACTCTATGGCATTTGGAACTCAAAAGCTCATTGCCACAATAACAAAAGTACGCACCTATCACTATCTTGAGCTAGCCTAGTTCTATCCAGTCCACCTCATTACATTGCACTTTATCTCTTTCAGGTCCATTCTAATGCTATCCTCCCATCTGCGTTTAAGTCTTACCAATGGTCCCTTCTCATAGGGTTTGCCATCAATACCTTGAACACTGTTCTAGAGTCTTCCATTTGAGCTGCATATCCTTCCTGCTACTGGTATTAATAATTGCCCTGTAGGCCTAGTAAATGTTATCAATGTTGTTGACAAAAAGTATACCTGTATTGTCTGATCTGTTCTTCCACCCATGTTCCTACTTTATTTATAACTGAACACATATAGTTACTAGTAACGTTATTATTGAAGATTCCTGTTTTATTCCTATGTTTATTCTTTATTAGAATGATTAGTTAGGTAAATTATTTTTCAGATGTTTTGTTAGTCTGGCTGCCTCTGTAATCTAGTGGTCAAGAGTTCTTGGCTACAAATACATGGGTCTTGGGTTTGATCCCAGGGGCTTCCAAAATTGATATATGAATTAGTTGGTGAACGGGGTCAAACTCGGCCTCGTGAGGACAAATGAGTAGCAACTTAAATTAAGAAGTAGCCACTACAGTTTAAAAAACTGAAATTAATAGATGGAGGGCTTGTGCCGACCACATGGCACCCTCTATCCGCAAATGTTGGCACTATCATTGCTAACGGCAGAGGCCGCTCATTTGGTATAGCTCGCATGTGGGTTCACACTATGGGAGTTTTTTTAATTTAAAATAAAACAAAAGAAAAATTATAATAGCCTACAGGTATGCCTGTATAAGTGTAATATTATCATGATTCATGGGCAATAAACAAGCATAATGTAATTATATAGTAAATACCAGTCGTGGTTGATGGCCTTGGGAGCTGGGCAAACTGTTTTAGTTTTGGCGTTGGGGTTAAAAATGGTGCAAGGCTTGTTTTTATCTTTAGGCTTTAAATTCTTTATTTAAATAATTTTAGTGCTATAAAATGTATTTAATTATCATGTCTAGTACATAAAACAATGCTTAGTTAAATTTGACACAGAAAATAAAATAAATTTTCTAACACACAACTGACATAAAACTGACATTGTGCATGCGCCAATAAAGACCTGAGCACTTGGTAGATATTTTACTATTCTATTCTTTCATTGGTCGAAATACTCTTTGCCAGCGACTATTTTATTAGTGTTAAATAATATTTATTGCTAAGCTCTATAAAAAATGACAGTTGCAGATCACATGTCTTGATGTATGAGTAGGCCCTATTTCAACATAAATCTATTAACTTTACTAGCTGTCAAATAAAGCCCTTCTTATGAAAGTAACCGCATCGGTGGTCACTAGGCCTATAGACATTATTTAAGCTTGCAAGACTAAAGCCGAGGTCTATGAATTTTCAACTGAGTATAGCCAAGTGGGATGTGGATTTCTACATGTAATTTAACTCTTTGTTTTCTTTCATCCTCTCTACACACTATTGTGGGTGCACTTTCTCTAAACCACCATCTTAACCTAAGGCTTGTATAGTAAGTCGTTAGTTGTCCCCCTGTGCCAAACATACCACTAAAATATAAAAAAATAAATGTCTTGTGTTTTTTTTGTCACACAAAACTATATACATATTTTTTTAACATAACATAATATATCTTTATATATGTTGATCACTAAATCAACAAATCTCCATTTATTTTTATAAAAGGTAAAACCTACCACGCTCAAAGAGATGGCTGAAGAGGACGACGGGAAGGAGTATCGCTGGGAGACTGGCTATGAGAAAACTTGGTATGTTCAAATTAAGATCGATAATTTTTGAAATTTTGTCCATCGGAAAGTAGATATAATTTATCTGAGCTACAGGAGATAACTTACTGGCATTAAAGTTTGCAAAGATAAAAATATATATTTTGCTCAGAACAAGTCTAAGGGAAAAAGCCTTATCAGACTTTTATTGTGTGCCTGTCATCATTAATTGTTGAGACTACACCTATACAACTCACATCAACAAGCTCATTTAGTCTGGCCTGCAGCTTACTTAAAGATCGAGGTTCAAATAACCGGCCAGATGTATTGAGAGTGTTTTTTGCCACTCCCTTTATGAAAATGAGGGTACATTTCTTCTCAATTTTACCTTCTTCATAACTATCCTCTTAACCTTAAATTAATATACATATATAAGAGACTGTAAAAAAACTTAAATGTTTTATTTAAATTGTGAAATGTTTTGAAAATAATATGAGTAGATTAATTGAAAGAAGCCAATACAAAAATACAAATTGCCAAACTAAAAAAACACACTATAAAATACAAAAAGGAATATCTGCCAGTAGTCACATTTTCCTAAAAAGATATTTAACTAAGGTTGTTCATTTGCTGACAAAGGGAGGCAATACAGGAAGATGATGAAGGATTGCTGGAAGGATCTGTGGCGGAAATCATCCAACGGGCCAAGCGGAAACGTCAAGCGCAAAGGAAGGGCAACACACGACTTGGTATGATGAGGCACCTCTTCTTGATTCTCGACTGTTCCGAATGCATGAACAACCAAGATCTGAAACCTACCAGGCAGCTTTGTACAATCAAGGTAAACTGAAGTGTTTGATCTGATTGGAAAAATAATAGTGCATAGGAATTAATTGGGTCGAAGTTCTTTATCATTGTTTTTAAAAAATTGGTGTTTGAATCGTTTTGTTTTGGGGATATTCGAGATTTGAGTATTCAATAAAATATCAGATTCAAGATTTGAAAAAAAAATTTTTAATGTAATTCGTTTTAGAGCTCTATTATTTCTTATTGGTGATTCTGCCCCAACTTAACAAACTTTAAACCAGTTTTCCTCAAATTTTTCCCAAGCGATCTTTATATACTACTTACCTGTCTCCTTGCCGAAGCCAGAAAATCCATTAATGTATACATGTGTGTTTATCAAGCGGTAAATAACAGTATTTTAATCTGACTTTTTAGCTTATGCACATTTCACATGTACTTGTGGTACAAAGCATTTTAAACTTAGCAGACTTGGCCTGTAAATCTTGTACTCTTTATGGCTCTCTCACATAATAAGATATGTAACTATTGTCCCTTTTACAAACTACCTCATACACTACCGTGAACCACAGTTTGTGAATCACTGCCCTAGACCGTCAACTTATTAACACTCAACTGAATATAGGCTCTATGAACATTATAATGAATTTCTATTTACTCTTATGTTATGATTATTTGGAATAGAACACTAGGCTAAATAATGGTTAAAATTAATAGGGATAGCCAGAACACTTAACTAAGTGATACAGAAATAGAAGTTGTTTAGATAAAACACTAAAAAAAACACAAACTTTTTAAGGACTAGCTTTCATCTTCACATACAACTTCTAGAGATGCTACTCCTTAAAAATGTGTGTTTGTGTTTTTTAGTGTTTTATCTAAACACTTTCTAGTCCTGAATCACTAATTTAAGTGTGCTGGCTCTCCCTCCTAATTTTAATCATATTTTCTCTCATGGTCCTAATTTTTTTTTCAAGATTTGTAGTTAAAATGAAGATTCAGATTCTAAAAATTGTGGAGTCGAGCCAACTCTTATATTTTCTACTATTATTGATGCATATAACACACATACTATTAGTGTACTCGACATAAGGGAGTTAGGATGGATAGGAGAATTTAGAGTAAATATCTAAGCATTTACCTTTAAGGTGTAAAAAAATAACATTTTGAAGAAAAATCACCCCCAATGCACCTTTCCAAGATTCGAATCCAAACACCTTGGACCAACATGTTGGCTGTTAACTTGTTCATATTAGGTACATTTTGTCCTTAAAATGGGCAATGTCTTTTGGGTTTCTCTTTTTTTTTTTACATATTTTTACTTACTGCAACTGACTTCTCTCTCTTTACATTTAATGCAATATTATTTAATTATATTTGATATTTTTAATTAATTTTGTTGATCTTAATCTTTGTTAAGTGTATGGTTAGTTATTTTTTGTTTTTGACTTCAAATGAGAGTTGATTCTTAAAAACTTAGTTATTCATTATTACTATTAATAAAAAAAAGTCCTTTAAAAATCCATACATACAATAAAGTGGCAACTTATTTGTAATGCTTCCATAAATAATTGTTTGATATTTTCAGATCCTGGAAGGGTTTATTGATGAGTTTTTTGATCAAAATCCAATAAGTCAATTTGGAATTATTACTACACGAAACAAAAGAGCAGAGAAAATGAGTGAATTGGCTGGAAATCCACAGAAACATATTAAGGTAATATAGTTTCAAAATAATTTATGTATAGGCCTATCACATCTATAATATTCCCTAAGGCAGAATAATCATGTTTGCTTGCACTAAAATTGTAAAGTTTGGATTGAACCATGCTAACAGGTAGTTCATTTATACCCAAGAATCTCGAATTTCAATCAAAAGTAACCTTAGGCTACCAATATTGTGGAATATTCAAGTTACCCTACCCATTGTTGTGATTGACTTTTTCACCGTTATTTTTACCTTTGTATCTGTTTGGGCTATACTCATACATTAATTAGGCTAATGAAGTAGGAATGAGAAAGTTTACATTTTAGAGGAAATGTATCTGCATTTATGTTGAGGGCTAGTGAAAATCCACACTCATTATATCTGACAAGGATTCAAACCCAAATCTTCCCATCAATGACAATCCAATCCAACACGAAAGTGACGCACTAGAGCATGCAACCACCAACTTAACTTTTTGTTCCTTAAATATATTACAAGCAATGGGATTTTTTAATCCTTTATTCCCTATATTGTTAGTGATATTCAAGATTCGAGGATTTGACGCTGTGCTAATAATAATAATATAAGGCAAACTTAACACCATACCACTATTTACCACTTAACTGAATGTATGAATGTTATAATGAGTTCACTAACACAAATAAAGGTTTTATTCGATCCATCTCTATATGTTATTAAATGTTAGATATGGATTGATTGGTTCTAAGGTGGTTCAGCAATTGACCCAGACTCCATGTAGTGGAGAGCCCTCCCTACAGAATGCCTTGGAGTTAGCTCTGCGCTCCCTGAAGATGTTGCCAAGCCATGCCAGCAGAGAGGTTTTAGTGCTTATGGGTAGTTTGACGACATGTGACCCAGGAGACATCACAGTTACTATACAAGTATGTGGTTCTTGAACTTTAAAACTTTAATTATTTTATTATTTTCACAGCACCTTCAAATAATATTATAAGGCTTTTAATAAGTGCCGGAACCTCCCTTGTAACATTCGTCACCCACCTGCTTTCACACTACATGAACACTAAAGAACAGGGTTCGAACTGAAGCCTCAACAATCTTTTCCACAGCCACGACCTGCTTATTGTTCTTTTTGAAAAGACGTAACTTAAACAAAAATATTTTGAATGCTCCTTTCATTTGTCTTTAACCTAATTAATTATATTTCAACTTTTTTTTTTAACAAGCAACAACAAACTAACTTCCAGTCTTCCTCCGCATAAGTGTTTATGAAGGCCAATTAGAGGTTTAGGGGACCTTGGTTTGAGATCAGGTGCAACCGTGTAAAATAATTAAGTATTTGGGTAATGACAGTATATTAACTGTATATATATAGGTTTAGCGGTAAATTTGACTTTCTAATTTGAGTTAAATTGTAATTAAAATTTGATGGAATCTGGTTTCTACAAACAATAACATGCATTAGAATGTTCACTCACAATAAATCTTAAATATATCTCTGTAAGAAAAACTTTTTGCTTTACGAGGTAATTGTATTATATTTGGAAGAAGGTATACCTTTCCTGTACCTTCTTCCAAATATAATATAGTAAATTTTAAATATAAAATTTAGAAATTGAAGAAATTAATACTATTTTGTTTTGTAAAAATGTCAGCATCATTGAGTTAAGTCAAAATTAAAAATGCTCCCTATTTTTGAAAAAATAATTTTCTAAAAAAATAAAGATTTATAGAAGCCCTAATAAACACTGTTCAACTCATATATCTATTTTTAAATTAATAGAGTCTAAAGTCTCATGGAGTAAGATGCTCTGTTATCGGCCTCGCTGCCGAAGTTCACGTGTGTAACCTGTTGGCCCGAGAGACTGGTGGCACGTTTGGTGTGATCCTGGACGACGTTCATTACCGGGACCAGGTGTACCAGCACGTTGATCCGCCTCCAGCAGCCACGTGCCTTGACTCGTCACTCATCAAGATGGGATTCCCTCACCAGTCTATCGAGCAAGGGAAGGAAGCACCTCTCACACTCTGCATGTGGTGAGTGACAAATTGTGCTGAAGATGTGTGTGTATGTGTGTGTGTGCATATGCGTGTGTGTGTGTGCATGCATGTGTGCGGAGAGGCCATGACCAAGAGCGTTGAAGTACTGATATATAATCTTGAAGTGTGTGCAGTCAAAGTCAATTGGAGTCAGGCAGCATATCATTGGTTCAAATTCCACCATAAGGAAAGCTAGACTAGTATGATTACATGAAAATCGCCTGTCTAGTGAAAGAGGAAAATGTAGTGCCACTTCTTTGTACATTGTCTGTTGATACAGATTTTTTTTTTCTCTCTTTAGTTTACTTCGTCAAGGCTATCCATTTATTTAAATTATTGGTTAGGGTTGATAAAGGTGATATTTAAAGGCCCTGTAATCACAATTGTATAAAGGGAGAGTAAAAAACCGTTCGGGGAAAAAACAACAGTTCACTCGACTGTCACTGACATACTAAACGACACAATTTCCATTGATTGGGGTTGCTAATACTTATTGAGTGTGATATTTTCAGCCATGTGGATGCACAAGATGACGAAAGTAGTAAGCTGAATAGTGGCAAGCATTCCTGCCCTCAGTGTTGCAGCAAGTATTGCGAGCTTCCGGTAGAATGCAGAGCGTGCGGACTCACTCTGGTGTCGGCCCCTCATCTCGCTCGTTCATACCATCATCTGTTCCCTGTAGAAAATTACAAAGAAATAGACATTAAAGACACTGTGGAAAAACCAGAGCTTTGTTTTGCCTGTCAGAAAAAGTTTGGGGAACATGATAAGCATGTAAGTATCTTTATATGGAAAAGTAGATACATTTTACTAGGTATAGTTAAATCTTATAGAAAAAAATCGAGCTCCCTTCTCTTAAAATCATTTAGAATTATGAAGTCTGAAAATAACTTATTAATTTTAAGGACCTGTCAGGATTACTTATAGCCAAATATAGTTATTCAATGCTATGTTATTACTAGTGATGGGAACCGTTCTGGTGTTATTGTGGTCAGAGCCTGGCTGCTGATCTAGAGGTTCCAGTTTCAACTCCTGGCTGGGGCTGGAGGCATTTTCTCGAAAGGGGAATAATTCCCATGGTCACCAGAGTTTGGTTAGTTAGGCTTAAGTTAGGTTACAATCTTCATTGGCTCTACCTCGTCATATTCATGATCATCCCCTTACCTCATCGAGGCATGGAAAGAGCCTCCATGAAAAAAGGTGCACAATAAGTACATTCGGGCATCTCCAGGGCAATAGTACCCTAGTAATGGCTAAGCTTTGCACAAACTGAGCTACAGATTGATGTAGCCCAGACACATTATTATTATTATTATTATTATTATTATTATTATTATTATTATTATTATTATTATTATTAATGGGACCCTTTATTTGCTAAGGATATGTGAGATTCTATAAAATATCTGATTTTAGATTCAAATTTATTTTTTAATATAGCAAATTAGATATACAAATACTTAGTGTGCTTATTAGACTAGAAAACAAGGAATATATTTCAATGAAGCATACTTAGTAGTTATATCCAGCAAAGTGGAATATAAATATTTTTCTACTTCCTGGAGAAGTTATGGTAAATTTTTTAAATACTTTGTGCGCCTAATCAGCAACTTAGTAACCAAAACTGTCATAAAGTAATAGTTTGACCGTTTGTGTTTCAGATATACATTTGTCCTACCTGTGACAAGGTCTTCTGTCTTGATTGTGATCTGTTTGTTCATGATACATTGCACACTTGTCCAGGCTGTGCAACTAGTCAGCAGACATTCCAAACTATGGGCAAGAATAACTTGCCCATCTTATAAATAATACTTTATTAAATTTTGTTAAATTTGTAAGAATTTCAATAAATATGTTCTGTAAAATATTCATGTTATCTTTTAAAACATTAATTAAATATGCTTGAAGCAAAGTAAACTGCATCAGTGTTTAAATGGTCTTAACGGGTCTATATCTCGTTGTTGTCAGCAAGTAGATTGTGGTTTTTATCCTATTTGGGTGTACTGAGGCTATGTAATCCCTATTCCACTAACACAACTACTGTAAAGATGTATAACCTGAACAGGCACCAGTACTAAAATTTGGTAGGAAAAAAATTATGATAAAAATTTAGATCTTAAAATTATTATCTGCTGAATTTTATTACTTTAAGGAAAACTTATTTTCACTTAATGACTGAGGTAATTGTATTATATTTGGAAAAAGGTACAGGAAAGGTGGATAGAAACATATAAAAGAAACGAACAAAATATGGCTTTTACAATTAAAATAATACAATTCACACTTTACATTGCTGTCATTGAACAAAGAAGTAATAGCTGACTCTTCCAGAAACTTGATCATTACTGTCCAATCCCCTGACATAGATTTAATTCTATTGGAACTTAACAGGAGGGAGGGTGAAATGCGCAAAGCAACTTATTAAAAAAGGAAACGAAAAATCACAAAAGGGAGAAAAAGGAAAATTGTAAAAAGTGTTAGAACACTTAAATAGGAACATGTTAAAGAAATAAAATAAAAGGGGCAACTTGGCCTGAAGAAGCTGGGATAACCCTTGGAAGGGCTATACCAAAAGTGTCGGAAGATCGATAGCATTTGTATCTCAACCAGCCTTGTACTACACCATTTGATTTTGTACAAGACATGGTTGAGGGGATGAAACACACGACGGTAGGAAACATGCTTTGACATGCAAGATGCTAGAATATAGGACCTCAGGTAAGAAAGATGAGGCACACCAGCATTGGCACAGATACTGACAACAAAAGCACCAGTAGCTAGTCGGATGGCAGCATGGTGGATACATTCTAGCATCTTAAACGTCGAAAGTCTATCAGAGTCATATACAATGCTGCCATAGTCTAACTTTGATCTTACCAAGACCCTATAGATGTGCATCTAGATTTCCCCATCAGCACCCCAAGGGCGACCGCTAATGACTTGAAGCAATTTGATGACTTCGACACACCTCGCTTTAAAATCTTTAATATGTGTAATCCATGTAAAGTCTGTTCAGCTTGGGAATTGTTTTCTGAAAGGCCTTTTTCCCTACTAGAAAGCTATTATATAGTAGGATTTTGGTAGGAAAAAAGAGCTTTTAGAGATTAATTCATACCGTGAATGGAGTATAAGTTTGAAATCAAATAAAAGCCTCAGGAACCTTACAGAAGTGATAGCCATTACGCTATGCCCACTACCATAGATTGTCGAAAGCGAGTTGTATCTGCCGTGGAGAGTTGAACTATAATTAATTGAGTAGTCATTCACAAAAAGTCATGGATGGACAGGTAAGCGTATTCTTCCCAGAATGTTATTTATTGCAATAGTGAACACTGCCCAACTTAAAATGCTGCCCTGAGGCACCCCATTTTCTTTAATAAAATCAACGTATAAGGGGCTATTTACCCTTATCTGAGATAAAATTGCAGGGCGATTCAAACCCTCAGAACCCCGATAGTAAAATGTTTTCAATATTCCGTACCACCACGTGGTGTCGTAACCCTTCTCCAAATCGACGAAAACAGCCAGAAGATGCTGTTTTTGGAGGAAGGTGTCACGAACAACCGTCTCAAGACGGACAAGCCCATTTACCGGAGATCAGCTACGGTGAAAACCACATGGAACATTGGATGGAAGATTGCGGGATTACAAATACCAAATAAATCGTTAATTTATAATTATTTTTTCTAATATTTTGCATACACAAATAATCAAGTCAATGAGTCTGTATCTAGTCGGCTCTAATTTATCTTTGTTACTTTTATGTATAGGAATATTGGTTGCCCGTCTTAATAGTTATGGAAACTAACTAGATTCCCAAACGCTATTGTAGAGGTCCAAAAGGAAAACCAGTCCGGCAGAGAACAGCTGAAGCAATATTGCATAGTGAACGTCGTCAAGGCCGATAGCTGTGATGCCCGCCTGGGACAGGGCATAGGTCATTTAATCTAAGGTGAAGGAGGAGTTAATGTCCTCCTCCAACTATGATCGAAGTCAATAGTATTGCGCACCATACACCGCTTATGCATTGCGAACTCGTTAAAGTAACTTGCAATGCTGGAGATTGTAGCAAACGTCGATCCCTATACAGTGACGACCTCCACAGAAGAGGAAATAAGCGAACCAATAGACATGATGACAGGTATATTATTTGTATAGTTAAGACTGCTACGTAATCTACGAATATCATCCCAAATTTTAGTTGTGGGAGTGGAAATTTTAAGGGTTGAACTAAATTCTATCCAAGACATTCTTCGGCTGTCACGAATAACATGGCGAGCTTGAGCACGTAAAATCCGTAATGACTCCAAATTCTACGCTGTAGGACGTCGATGGAAGGGAGAGATTGCCCGTCAATGGTCCAAAATTGCCAAACGACACTCCTTATTCAACCAAGAAACGGGATGTTGGTACTGATTCGGTGAATATTTATGGATGGAAGCCCTCGTTGCCACGATTATCGTCGAATTAAAGTGTCTTGTCTTGACATCGACGTCAGGAGAACAGGGCCTCTCAAACTCAAACTCTCAAAGCTCACGAAACTTATCTCAGTCACCACATTTAAGTACCCGTTGGGGCACCCATGCTACACTGGGAGGATCTTAAATTGGTAAAAGCATAATGGGAACTTGATCGCTGCAACAAAGATCCGGAGTAGCGCTCCGCCCCCTAGAAAAAGAAGTGAGCAGCAATGCTGGAGCTACAAAAAGTTAAGTCGATGGCAGAGGATAAACCGTTGAAGGTGGATAAGTATGTATGAGTCTTGGTGTTCATTAACACCGCGTCAACCAAAATTAGAATATCCCCTACCATTATCCCACGGGCGTGTATAAAATTAGACACCCACACCGTATTACGAGCGTTAATATCCTCCAAGCTGATATAGATGGTGGGAAGTTGTGTAAGAGGGCTTCTAGGCTTATCTTGGTAGGCCATTCCCCTGGTTGGAGGTAAGGTGGATGCAGCATACTGTCACCTTCGTTGAAAGGGAGATATGGACAGCAATCACTTGGAGATCAGAAACAATATTTAATAATTTATTATATATATATTGCTACGTGCAAGTATAGCCACACCTTGGCTTGCCCGAGCAAATAATTACTTGTCGATAAGTTATACATGATACCCATGAAGTATCAGGTTATCAGCATGACCTAAGTGGATCTCCTGCAAACACAAGAAGGAAGGATGCCTAGGAGAAATTACTAATTTAATTTCCTCTGCACAAGCATAGAAAAACCTATAATTTTATTGCAGTAACAACATTATTTATTTAATATTTATAAAAATAAAATTCAAATGTAAGGGAATTTAAGTTGGACAAGTTGTACTAAATTGACGTGAAAGAAATATAAATATAATATATATGAACAATATTTAAAAGATATTTGTAAAAGATTGGCAATATTAATTACAAGTTATGATACATTCTAATTATGAATATGTTGAAATTGTAACAAACATCTAAAAATAAGGTATATTTTAAAATAGAAATTTGAGTCATAATGAATAATTACACTTAAAACTAAGTTGATAAAATCAAAGGATGATGTGACCATGCATGTATTTAATATAAATGTATTACTCTTGAGAATTGACACAAAAAAAAATAAAAGCATAATGGGAACTTGATCGCTGCAACAAAGATCCGGAGTAGCGCTCCGCCCCCTAGAAAAAGAAGTGAGCAGCAATGCTGGAGCTACAAAAAGTTAAGTCGATGGCAGAGGATAAACCGTTGAAGGTGGATAAGTATGTATGAGTCTTGGTGTTCATTAACACCGCGTCAACCAAAATTAGAATATCCCCTACCATTATCCCACGGGCGTGTATAAAATTAGACACCCACACCGTATTACGAGCGTTAATATCCTCCAAGCTGATATAGATGGTGGGAAGTTGTGTAAGAGGGCTTCTAGGCTTATCTTGGTAGGCCATTCCCCTGGTTGGAGGTAAGGTGGATGCAGCATACTGTCACCTTCGTTGAAAGGGAGATATGGACAGCAATCACTTGGAGATCAGAAACAATATTTAATAATTTATTATATATATATTGCTACGTGCAAGTATAGCCACACCTTGGCTTGCCCGAGCAAATAATTACTTGTCGATAAGTTATACATGATACCCATGAAGTATCAGGTTATCAGCATGACCTAAGTGGATCTCCTGCAAACACAAGAAGGAAGGATGCCTAGGAGAAATTACTAATTTAATTTCCTCTGCACAAGCATAGAAAAACCTATAATTTTATTGCAGTAACAACATTATTTATTTAATATTTATAAAAATAAAATTCAAATGTAAGGGAATTTAAGTTGGACAAGTTGTACTAAATTGACGTGAAAGAAATATAAATATAATATATATGAACAATATTTAAAAGATATTTGTAAAAGATTGGCAATATTAATTACAAGTTATGATACATTCTAATTATGAATATGTTGAAATTGTAACAAACATCTAAAAATAAGGTATATTTTAAAATAGAAATTTGAGTCATAATGAATAATTACACTTAAAACTAAGTTGATAAAATCAAAGGATGATGTGACCATGCATGTATTTAATATAAATGTATTACTCTTGAGAATTGACACAAAAAAAAGTTGTTAATGAATAACACGACATGTGATACTCAAGCACATAGTTTTAATTTCTGACCTGGGGATGATGCCGCCGCTGATGCATTGAAACATGTCGTCAAAATAACTGTGCAGTTCTTGCAGCCAGGAACAGAAAACTACAGCTAAGAAATAAATCCAATTTTTTCTTTTTAAATTTAATAACTTTTTTCTGTCAATTCTCAAGAGTAATACATTAATATTCAATACATGCATGGTCACAACATCCTTTGATTTTATCAACTTAGTTTTAAGTTTAATTATGAGTTAAATGTCTATTTTAAAATGTACCTAATTTTTAGATGTTTGTAACAATTTTAACATATTCATAATTAAAATGTATCATAACTTGTAATTAATATTACCAATCTTTTACAAGTATCTTTTAAATATTGTCCATATATATTATATTTATATTACCTATTTATGTTTCTTTCACGTCAATCTAGTACAACTTGTCCAACATAAATTCACTTAAAATTGAATTTTATTTTTCTAAGTATTCTTATACGTTCCTTGCAAAGCAATTTAAATGTTTTTCAAAAATTATGTATTGATATAAAATGTATTCATTCACGCACTCTATAAAAAAATCCCTTAAAAACATAGAAAGATGTAGGACCTTTTATGCTCCACATGTCCTATCGAGATTCTCCTGGACCCCTCTTTAGAAGTTTCCGTTTAGTTTCCTTTAGTGGTTTCCTTTTTCCCCGAAGAGACTGAGGTACCGTCTCCTTGCGCAAAGGCTTGGACACGAACTTAAGCGACTTTTTATCAATTTTTGTTTCGGCAGTCCATCACTGGGCTTTCTTTAGAGCACCAGTAGGATTAGTCTTTGCAGCCTCATCTGATCCGCCTCTTACCTTAGCTTCTGGAGGCCCAGAGGAGAGTGTGGGCAGATCAACACTGGCCTCAAGTAGTTTACTTCTGCGGGATGCACCCGGGTCTGCCCCTCAGGATGGGCCAGGGGGGAGGAGTTGGATGGGTTCCCTGACGAGATCTCAGATGGGTTCTCCTAGGAGAACTTAGAGACTCTCCGAGGGAGACTTGGTGGGTTCCCCACAGGGGGACTTGGGATAGGACCCTGAGAGGGAGCTGGGTGAGGAGTCCAAGGATGGCTCCTTGGAGGTTCGGGTGGTAGAGGCGACCTCTGTAAAGGTGTTTTATGACAGATATCAAGTGCAATGGTATTCAATAATCGTCCGAGGAAAGCCTTGTATATTGCCAAGGTCGTAAATAGGGGGCCTAAAAGCTTCTACACAAGACTGACCGGCAGGAAAAGGGAAGAAAGGAAGGACAGAGAAAGAGAAGGTAGAGGAAGGAAAGGAGGTGAAAGCAATGAGAAAAGGAAAGTTATAGGAAAGCTTTGTCCTGCACGAAGTACATCCTGTGCAGAAGCTTCTCCTTTAAGTCACCTCTTGCGATAAGCAGGAGATACTCTGGAAATATTCTAAGTCGTAGGTTAATGTGAATAAAGTTATATTCTGAGGAGCTTACCCGAAAAAGATAATGCTTTGTCTCCACCTGAAAACTATCTGTTCCTAACAAAATGCATAAAATACCAAAATAAGACTATAACCACAGTAATGGAAACATTTTGAAGCAAATAAAATGTTAGTCTTTGAAGCGAAATAAGAAATAATTGGGTTTATATTGGAATGCATTAATCCCACTTCAGTAATCAATTCAAATTGAAAATGATGTTGACGCTATGTATAGTGAATTTTTGCAGCTTAGAAGGTTGTTTTTAGCCTTGAATAAAGACCAACCCGATGACAACATATGGGCCAAATACTTCCAAAATAATTCGTCATCAAGTGGATTACAAAAAAATATATATTTAGTATTTTAGATCCCGGCAAACAATGCCTATCCTGAAAGAGTTTTCAGCCATATGACCAGGAAAGAAATCAAATGGCTGTGGACTTACTGAAGGCAGAATTACTAGTTAAAATGAATATTAATAGCCTTGTGTTGATTTTGCAAACTTTATTAATGAAACACTATTGTAAACCCTTATGCATAAAGTGACCAAACAGATTATTTTTGAATTTTGCTCTATGCTAATAAAATAATAACGAAGACATCGCACGTAAAAAGGTGTCTGTGCCAACCTGTATGTAAATTTATCTTAGTCCTATTATAGTTTCGTGTTGGATGTCCCGGAGCTATATAAGAACTAGGTTGCAGTCAAAGCATTTTGATACGGGTTTCATAGGAAAAGATTTTTAAAAATGTTTGGAAAAGACACTCCATGAGCAGTAAATTTTCAAAAACAAAACCCAAAACCTTATAAAATATTTCCATGTGTAAAAGATTCCATTAAATTAACTTAAGACATTTCTTGTTTTTAAACAAGACAAATACAAAAAACTAATCTATAAAACTAACAAATACTAATATTTGTTTTGGGGAATAAAACACAAGACGTTCAATATTTCCATGAGAGAGATGTAAAGTAAATTTGTATTTCAGTGATTTTGGCTTTGTTAGAGTTTCTATACTTGTGTGGTTAAAAAAAAAATCCCCATACGAGCGTTGATGGCACAGGATAGAAATTGCTCTTTCATTGATGAGCTATAAGCAATATTTATTTATTTTGAGGTGCCTCAGATTCGATGATGCTTAGTATGCAAATATAATTAATGACGAAAATTATCACCATAGTACTGTATATTGTGTATTTGATGTACTATGTGGCGATACCGATCTTTATGGTGAGGATGAGGACCCGTGCATGCCCCACGGTTGGGCACCAATTATGTTGATACCATGTTTACTTTCACACGCTCCAGGGTTGGGATACCAGTTGTCTTACTGCGCACTTGCTATCACACGGCTATGTGATGATCCGATGATATGCCTAGCCCACTGTAGGATTTACTTATTAGTTTGTTTTTTATATAATTGTTGAAATTAGTAAATCTTAATGTTTGTATACGATTTATTTAATTAATTACACTTTTAATATTTTAAATTTAACTTTGAAATGACATAGTTTTTACTCGTTTAACCAATTGACGTGAGAGCCAGAGCCAGAGTACGCGTATGAGTTAGCTATACGCAGAAACTGCTCCAGCCCCTTATCTATTACCTGCCCCTTGCTTCTAGGACCGCTTGTCTTTAGTGTTAAAACCAACCATTAGGAGAGTTCTTGGCAGTCAGATGTTGTGAAGGCTAGCTTCCTATTGGGTAAAAGGTGGCCAACTCATCACCACATTTTTAAATAGAACGGAAGAAGTTTTTAAATAAAGAAAGGTTTAAAACGTAATATATTTGAATTTACTTCTGGAAATGCCTTATGGGCTTTAGACTCAGTAAGATAAATAATAATTAATGAAAGTGGTTTTAATAATAAAGATATAACTTGAATTTTAGAATCTTGTACTGAAGATAAAATCGTTCAAATTTGCCTGGTCATCCATGGATGAAGTATCAAAATGAAAATTTGCATACAGTTCTTTAAAGAAAAACATACTTCATCCATGACTTTTAAAATAAATGAGAGGGGTCCAAAACAGTATCATTACAACTATTTTTTGTATGTATGCATAGTTTTAAAAAAATTATATACATATATAATCCTATTTTTTAGTGTTCATCATCGTCATCATTCAACGTTTCCATTACTGCGTGTCGTATGGCACATTCTCTTCCATTCCTATTGATCTTTCCAAACTTCTCCCTCAGCCACGCGTCTCCAGTCTGCTCCTTTAGCTTCCATGTCCTTCTTGCGCTTGGTCCATACACCTTGTCTATTTTATTCCAATAGGTCTTCTACACTTCTTTTTGTTCTGCAAGACTTTCTTAGGCATTATGTCCTTCTCCTTTCTCATCACATGACCTAATCACAGAAACCTTTTCCTATTCAGTGTCTCTTCTAACTTTTAAACCATCCCTAATTATTTCATTCCTTATCTTGTCTCTTCTTGTTACATTCTCAATGCCTCTTAGGGACCTCATCTCTGCTGCCTACAATCTACTTAAATTTATCTTCGTCCATGTCTAGGTTTCAGAGCCGTATGTCAATATTGGATGATAATATGCCTTGTATAACAAAGTTTTGGCCTCTTTTCCTATATTATATCGCCAGACTATATCCTTAACTACATGGTAGAACTGTCCACTCTTCCATATCCTTTGGCCTATTTCCTCCTGGATCTTACCGTTTCCAGTAGCCTTACTTCTTAGATACCTTTTCGAGTTCCTCTCTATTGATTGTTACTTTCTTTGCTGGGTTTGTGTTTCTAGCCACCTTAATCATCTTGCTCATTTGCACATTCATGTCCAATCCTTATCGTTCCATCGTTCCTGCCCATTTAGCTAGTTCTTTCTCCAAGTCCTCTTCCAACTCCTCCCAGGTCATGACATCTTACACGTATACCATCACCTTCAGTTCCCCCGGGTTTCTGTGACCCTGGATTCTAGATATAATTTTATCTATTACAATATTAAATAGGATTGGTGATAAAACGCTTCCCTGTTTGGAACCAATCAATTATCAATAATTTTTAATCAAAGTATTTAGATATATTGAAAATATACTAAACTAAACACTAATACTAAACACGAAAATTGGAAGCTTTGTCGAGTGTGTGCCGTGCGCCTGCTCTTGGGATGTAATCAAGCGCACTCGTTAAGGCTGCAACCACACAAGTTACAATTATTATCGCTGGTATTAATGAAAACAAACATATTTTGTACTCTCAATCATTTTATTTCAAAAACATATTATAAAATCCTACATAAATAAAATCTACCACTTGATGTGGCCACCTTTTACCTTGATTAAAATTTTCATTCTAGTTGGCATTGATTGATTCTACAAGTTTTTTGCAGGTTTATTTCAGTGTTTCATCACGGAACCATACTCTGACCAAGGATTCTATCATTTTAACTTTTGCTGTGCAGTCTGCCCTCTTGAGTTTCCCTTTGCAAATAGACCATAGGTTTTCGATGGGATTGAGATCTGCTGAATTTCCAGGCCACTCTAAGACAGTTAGACCATTCTCTTTTAAAAAAAACTTGACTTTTCTGGAAGTATGACAGGACGCTAAGTCTTGCGGAAACACAGCAGATCCATCTGACTAAGGGCGCTTGAGTTCTTGAACCACTTGGTATCTTAGCATGCCAATATATTTTTCACTATTCATTATCCCATCAGCTGGGACGAGAGATTCTGGCCCACTATAGGAGAAACACCCTCAAAATATCTTCTTTCCTGGATGTTTAACAGTTTGGTGATTATGCTTCGGCGAGATCTGTACACCATTAGCTCGATGGACATGTTAGACCCGGACCCCTTGGACTAAAATGTGACTATCATCAGAAAACAAAACCTTACTCCACTCTTCCTTAGTCCAATTTGTATAATTATTCGCCCACTGGAGCCGTTTCTTGACCATGGTATACGTCAAAATTTGTTTCTTCACTGGCCGTCGGGCTTTACGCCCACCTTTCAACAAACGTCAGTGGACAGTTGAGTCATAAATGTGAGTTCATGAACGTGCCAATTCTTTCTGAAGATAAAAACCATTCTTCTGAGTGTCCATTTAACTTGTCCTGGACAGATATGAGTCATCTTGGGATGTTGTGACCCGTTTCCTCCTATATTTTCTTTTCTTATTGAGAGACACCGAACCAGTTTCAGTGTTCAGGTTAAGAATTTTACAAACAGCACTGTGAGTAAGACTACATTTTTCAAAACTCTCTCGTTGAGTTAAAGAAGTTACCTCATTCAGTGTCACAATATCTTGCCTCTTTATTGGGGTTATCAAGCTTGAAATGTACAATAAACAGATTAAAAAAACAAATAAATTGTAGTAAAAGTTAAAAAGGCCTTTAAAAATAACTAACACAAATAAAATGTACTAAAATGTAAGAAGGCCTTAAAAAATAGTTAAACCACGCCAAACTCACCTTGAATCACAAAATGAGGCTAGCTTTTGAGGAAATAACTAGTATGGATGTAAATCGGCTGATTGAAACAAAAGAAGTGCTGCGAGAAGTGTTACAACCATGAGAAACTAAATCTACTAGTTTTTATTCCATTAGTTTGCACAAGGGTATAGGTGGCTACATTTCGTAGTAAATATCACTCCAAAAAGGGTTGATGGTGCATTTTCGATGTACGTGGAAGCAATCGGTGGAGGGGGGGGGGGGTCATTTTCGATAGTTGTCATCTGCTTTCTCTTGTAGTCCCACGATGGAATTGGTTGACAGTGAAATGTTAATATAGCAAGTACAATCCCACGATTGTTTGTCTGATCCAAAGTTCAACTCAAAGGAAACAACTGACATTCTTTAAAAACAAAATCTGGATATTACTTAAGTCTTACATGCAAAGTGAATAATTTACCTAGGGATAACCTGTCACAAATAATAGGATGAATTCACAGTTGTTATTGACGTTTTCGCCGATGTCGACGACGCACTGCCAAAACTAATGTCACTAGTTGAACTTTCTTGCTTAATATCATTGCAACAACTGAGAATAGATGGTGCGAACAAGCTCTGTTGTAGCTTTGTGTAGCTATAGTACACTACAAAGAACATTTTTTTTATCAGATGTAATAACTGCCATCTTGTGGCCACCCAAAAGCTGTATTTACAAGCACTTAATTTTACTGCCAAATGCCAACGACAGTTGTAGCTCAAGTAGCCGTAGCCTTAGTGCTAAAAGCTGTACGCTAACTTACATTTATTGTATTTAGGTAGTTATTTAAAGACATTACTAATGGGCTTCAGAATTAAAAGGAACTGTTTAGTTGACGGTGCTGCCACTTGTGGGGACTTTACGTGAGGGTAAGTCAGGGTCCTGAGAGGTCACAGGATGGTCACCAAATGTATTTCCTACTTTTTGTTTTTTCACCAGCGATTCGGCAGGAAGCGCGAAAAGAGGTGATTGAGTTTGCCCACCTGCCGCTTATTTTACCTGGCGTAAGCTTAGTTTCTTTCATGTTTTATCATCGACAGTGATTTAAGGTTTATTGTTTTATTATTACAAAAGGAATTTGGTAGTGTTCATGTTTGTAGAGTGTTAAGATAACCACCGTGTTGTCTGCGGTGAAACTTGTTTAGTCGTGAAATAGTACGGGCCCACGTAGATGTATGATATATGGTGAGCGCGCGTGTGCAGATGATCCAGCAAATCAGGTGAGTAATTAGCACCGATTCACACCAACGAGAGGAATATTTTACCAGAATACCGGGATCACCCCAGTCCCCAGACGTGAATTGCCAGGACATAGTTCCTGGTAGCGGCAGGGATTCCAGGTATACCTGAGTTAAACGCCCAGTGCTTCCGATTTTAATCCAAAACCGAGCTTGCAGCGAGTTGGAAGTATTTTGATTAAGAGCCTAATTGATTAACTGTACAACCCGTTGATTCAAGATGCACACTGGAGGATATTTGGATTACTGTACTTGAATAATCTATTCTGTCCCATAGTGTTCTCCGTACACTCAAAATAGCACAAAACTAGGCCTTTGTTGTGTTTCACGATTATAATAGAATTGAATTTGAAGTTCTACTGCAATTATACCTGCGTAGTTAATGTGACAGCTACCATGTTTAAATTATTATCTTTAGTACTACGATTTAGAACAGTGGAAAATTTCCTTGGACAGAAACGCGTTCAGTTCAGTTGTTTTCTGAAAGGCCTTTTTCCCTACCAGAAATCTGTTATATAGTAAGATATTGGTAGGAAGAAAGACCTTTCAGAGAGTAATTCCTACCGTGAATGGAGTATAGACAGCTAGAGGCATCCAGGGACGTTAGGGAGTGAAGATACCCCAAGTATCCAGTGGCCACGTTTTTGCTGGAATGGGACATATTTGGGGACAATGGCAAGCTACTCCCCATTCATCTAGTCCACAAGTGTCACGTACGCGATAATTTACCCGAGAATAGCGGTCCTCAATTACCCAGGTCGACCATTTTCAGCTCCACCCTTGTAATAGGCCCGATGAGAGGAGATCTCGAACCACAACTGAAGCTAGCTGAGGATAAATTGAAGTCTTAGAACAGTGACATTGGATTTTAAGTGCTAACAGTTAACTTTATTTATGATATAAAAAATCTTAAAAGAGGAGGCATGTATACTTTCAGAATATGAAAAAAATATGCTTTTTTATAAAAGTACTAAACAATATAATTATTACTCTCTTTAAACTGTGCTTGAAAAATGTGTATATTATGAGTATGATAGAAATGAAGAGATTTTTTTATTCAGAACGTTTTTAAAGGGGACCGAGGATTGGTTTTGGAATCTCAGACTTCGCAGACAGACACGCTAGCAGCAAAGTTACAGTAACTTGAGTTTGGATACTAAACTTTAGAAAAATACTTCCACAATCTCCCCAATTTTTGACACAATCAACTTGGCCAAAAAAATTGAAAGATTTAAAACTAATAAAAATAGGCAACTAAATTGTTTTTCACGGTGTACTCAACGAAATGAAAGCGTTTTCTTTAGTTTACATATTTTATACAATGGCACGTTCCGATACCATTGCCTCAAATCTTTGAAACGTCATAGGTTTTTTTTATGTTGTCAGATTGAAAAAAGTTTATATGTACGAAGTTTAGTCTATCTTACAAAAAACAATATTGAAATTTAATCATTTCTAATCCTAGTTATTTGCTTTAACTATCCAGTAGAAATAGTCAGGATCCATTAAAATATAAACACAAGACAATATTAATTATTTAGGTTGACTTCTTAAATCAGCTTGTTTGGTCTCTTTTCTTCATTCCAATGGCCTACCAGGGAAACTGTAAAATATTATGTCTTTCTTAACCCTTTTGCTGCGTATTTAATTTTTACTTCTAATCTTCAGAGATGCTAATTTTAGGTCAAAAATTCAAAATCTGAAAATTTGCATGATGATCATGATTATGATTAAATAATGTGATTTTCAACTAGTAATGCATTTTAAATATAAAATTTAGCACCACGCTGTCTATAAATCTCATAATAATATATATTGTATATCGATAAAATTTTATACGTCATAATTATATTATTTATGTCACATTTTACCAAAATGCAATGTTATTCTGCTATCAGAACCATTCTTTATTTTACTTTCATCCCACAGTAGTGTCAAACTAATTGCTAAATAAGGATTTGACAGCCCTAATATTGGCCTAATATGGTCCAAATGTAATAAAAAGAAAATTTTTGAAAATTAGTATACATCAACACAACTTGAACAATTTTGTGCTACTTTGGTACTTTTCTCAGTGTAGTGTTGTCTATAAAATCATATATTTGTCTTAGGCATGATTTCAAAATAAGAAATAAGTCAAGAACAAAAATAAAATAGCAATCCATTAATCCCTCAACAATGTTTTCCACCACATAAATATTGCACGTGTGCTACAAGTAATTAAATATGGAAGTAAACAAGCGGTACTACTGTTATGATTTAGCAGCTGGTAACTGACAGTTCTCGAAATTAAAAACCATATGTCAGAGGCGCACGTGCATGCTAGCTAGTATGAAAACTTCAGCGTTCTAACACTCTTGTGGCTATTTCCGACTGTTGCAGCAAGGGTAGTTTACAAGTCGTGGGGTAAAGTCGATTTACGCAGTCAATGGCTATAATGTTAAGATCGGATGTATCTGATTAATACAGCAAAAGGGTGATATTATATCACTCTTACATCCTGCAATACTATCTTATTTTATATTCTGACACTTTTTACTTGATTCATGTAGCGAAATTAATGTGATAAAACAAAGCCTTTTTTAATAGTTTACTGACATGCAACACTTCATTTATTTAATAGTAGTTCACCCGACAGACGTCGTTCTATCAAAAGCTATTGGACTGTGGCAGTCCCACAAACTTATCTTTTCTGGTCAAGTTCTGGTGATGGCGTCGTTTATAAAGTGTACATGTCGTGATGACATCTTTAGTTTTCAGTAATGGTCACCAGAACAGATAAGTTTGTGATACTATACAGTCACAAATGTGTAATTTAAACAAAAAATTGAATATAAACGTATTTCAGAGTGATCACTTTATTTATTGACTATCAAATAATTACCGTGAAA
>CABFWB010002461.1:96143-107855 GCA_902151455.1 Timema bartmani
ACGCTGTAACTGATCATTCCGGCGATGTAAAACAATATCACGGGCTTCCAAATTTTCTCCAACTATAGCAATGGCAACTTCATCAATTGTTGGTGCATTGAAACGTCTTGCATGTTGGCCCACAGGAGTTTTATCAGCTCTGATTACAATTTTGTGATTATTATATGGCATGAGATTCAGTACAGTTTTGAACAATGTAATCAACTGATTGTGTTGATGAAAGAAAGTTTGTAATTCTTCTACAATAGACCTCTTCACTGAACTGTTATGTGCACAACGCAGATCAATTTCTTGTGTTGAATTGAGTAAAGGATGGTCCTTATTTGTTGTGTATTTAATATACAGTGAGGACTGCAGATGCATCAAGAGTTTCATCTCCAGTAATCGAGAAATACTCTGCATCGTTGATAGTTTTGGCTATTTTTTTTTAAATTAGCCGAACACAAATGCTTATAATGTAATTTTGAGTTTCTAGGCTGAAGTAGGATGCATTCCTGGAACCATGATGTGTGTGTGTGTGTGTGTGTGGTTCTTTGGTTTTTCATTAACGTTTGCTCGGTACCTTATGAGAGCTCTGAACTTTCCATATTTTTTCTCGGTCTTTACGAGAGTGATAAGATCACTGTAATTATCCTCTCGTAGGGGCAGCTCATTCTCACCACAAAATATGATTGATTCTATTATGGGTTTAATAGAGGCCCTATTCTCTTCTCGCTCTCTCCTTCTCTCAATATCCAAAATAGTATCCAGCTCCTCAATTTTACCTGAAGTAACTTTCAAAAAGTTATCAGCAAAAGCTACTGTCGACCCATGGTATATTCTTTTTTGAGTGGTCCTGAAATGTTTACACTGCAGCCTTCCACTTTATCAAAGATTGGCCTACCATACTTACAAGTCATCTTTCTATACACATTATGATGAAAAAAAGAACTCAATACTTACAATAAGCTCCATAACTTTAGTTTTGGGTAAGCAAGCCATTCCTATCTTTGAAGCCAACCATGCTGAAATCTCAGATTTTTCTTCTGAAGCTGACTTAAAGGAAGTTCATATGATTCATCTGGCACGGAGAGTTCCTTTAATGTATTGTGTTAGTTTTCCGCGATGGTTTTGACAATTGACAGGTATAGATGGTTGAAATATATTTTCAGAAGTTAATCCTATATCAACTTAGAAATACTTACTTACATAGATAACATTTTGTTGGTATCTTGTTCAAGAAATCCGGAGAAAAAACTGCAAGAAAGATGCTGGCCTGCTTCTTTTCGCGGTATAGATATACCTGGTGCCATTGAGATCCCATAGGCATACTTGGACCGGAAACTGGTGAGCAGAGATGGCTGGCACTACTCAGATATGTTTATTCGTTTTCTTGAGTTTAAAATATGAGAAAGAAAAAATGTAACGAAAAAATTTCTTTTGTGAGTTTTTAATTTGAAATAAAGTTGGATTAAAATTTTAAAAGATCAAAGTAAGTTTACCTTAACCCCTTAATTTACAGTTAAGAGATTAATAACCTTGAAACATATTAAACAACCATTACTAGATATTATAATAAAACTTACCCTTATATTAATAGCTTAATCAGACTAGCTTTTCCTTTTCTTACGTTTCACGAACTTGTCCATTTTGGTCAGTAAAGTACTGCGTGCAGTGTGAGTCCACTAGTGATGTTCGTAAGAAATGAAGAGGGTGAAGGTAAGATAAAGTTCTAAACCTTGCAACACTGCAGATGTCTATGAATAGATTACGTAGAAACAATGTTATCGTTTCGTTTATTGGTCGATGAATCATGAGCCTAACCGACTCCAGTTCTGTTGTAATAAGGGGCATATATCTATGACAAAGAGTGAGGAGGTAGGAATTTACCATGGTAGCCCACTGAGGCTAACAAATCCTTGGAAAATGATTCATTTTATCCCTTTGTTACTTTATGTAGGTCCATCACTATTCAGGTTGTTTAGTTATTATTTTTATCAAGTGTTTTTCTCTTTTTCTTTCACTCATTTTATTTTTCCGCTGAAAGGGGGTCCCGAACCTCCACCCTTGGAGGACGTTGCGCGTATTACATAATGAACACAAGAAACTAAGTTTTCATAATTATATTTCATCACCTACCAAGATAGTTTTCACTTATCACAAACTAAAATCTAAAAGCTTAACCATATCTTCCAAGTAACTGCCATCAGGAAAGAGATTGAATAAAGCACCACAGCAGTATATAGGTGACTTCTAATTAGAGCAAAGCAAGATTTTATTTCTGCTTAGTGCTCCTTTGACACTTGCTAATGTTATACGTCTTATAGTTTAATATGTACCATTTGTGATCATGGAAAAGCAAAAAGCAAAAATTTAATAAGAAATCATCAGTTTGAATGCAAAATGGTCCATTCTTAATAGTAGAATACTTGACCTACAATTTATTACGTGTTAAGTTATGTTTATGAAATCTTTCTCTCAAGAGATTTTTATTTTTTCCTGAGATTTTCTTATCAAACAAAATTGCCATGTTCTGAGAAATAAATTTCTAAACCAAGATAAGATTACAATAATTATATATTTATTAAACTATGATTTTAACCTATAAGCTATAAAGTTATAAATGACTGAATTACTAGCAAAAACCACTACGGCTGGGTTTATAATTTATATCGATGAACCACGCATAATCAATAACAAATAGCACATAATGTGGATATGTTAAACCAAATTACTATAAGTGATAGCGTTCATAAGCGAAACATAGTGCACAGTCCATAAAGTTTATTTCACTTTAATCTTTTATTAGCTATGCATAGACCTGAACATAGATAGCCCTTGTAAATTAGACGTAACAGCCAATTAAAATAAGAGAAAGGACTCTAGCCAATTAAAAACCAGTACACACAGCAGCCGGGGAATATCTTCTATTTATATTTGAAATGTCTTGTGGTAGTCATACATTTTTGTTAAAAACAAATTTTCTTTATTTTAACTTCAATAACTACGATTATAAATAAGACAACAATAAAATCGGGACCAAATAAAAATCAAATTTATCAGTCCAGACACCACTTAAATTTGGTTATTTTTTGTTTCGGTTTCAAAACATAAAATTTAATATACTCTGCTCTCCTAATAAACCCTTAAAGATATTGTATTTTAAAATACCTACCTTAATATCAAAGAGGTTAGGCCATTTTCTAGGATAAAAAAAATCAATTTGAATAATACTTCATTTAATCATCACGTTTAATTATAAACGGTTGTATTTTTAATATAAATTGCGTACTTTACGTTATGCACTATTCGAAATTAGTTACCGGAGTATGCGTTATGCATGATTATAAACCAAAACTAAGATACCAATCGTGGCTTAAACGTGATGTCCTACCTTATTGGTTCAAATACTGATGGGATTAATTCTCCAAGGCGTGAAAAGTGGAGTTTTAGTCACTAAACGTTCCTAACTTTATTTTTTGATTTTTTTTCACCCTATTTTTTATTATGATCAGTAATAAATACTCCAAATTTTTGGAAAAATTCTTTATCTCTAATAGTATGTGAATAAAAGGGAAATGGGGGAGAGGGGTAGACAGACAAAGTAGTTTTTTCTTCCTTCACTTCGCCACCATTTTATCCAAAACGACACAGCCAACCCAAGTATGATTTTATACCGACTAAATGATTAAAATTTGACTATTGCGTACATAACTAGGTTGCTAGCATGCAAATTGGTAGAATTAATTCGAATTTACATACAAAACTAGAATTAAAGAAGAAAAACCTCACTTTGTGTGTGTCTCTCTCTGTGTGTGTGTCAATTGAAATGGATGCCTTTTGGCTAAACAACCGAAATTAGCGGTTAAAAGCCACAGTAAATCAATGGAAAGTTAAGCCGGAGATAAATATCTGAACGGTTTGCCAAAACTATAAAGCAGAGAATGGTAATGTTGTCAACTTGTAACATACATTTAAAAAATAATATAAAAATGTTATTATTATGAATAAAGATTTTTGTTAGTTATATTTCCATTTATTTTTATCTAATTTTCAGGAGTTCAGGATGACCTTAAAACGCCTCTTTTAGGGTTAATTTTTTTTAAATCCGGGAGAGGGACTCTCTTAAACTTGGGGGTATTCCATATCTCAACCCCCTCCACCCCAAAAAAAATCTCTCTGTATCCGTCCCTGTATTGTAGCCACCCGTGATATATTTTACTCCGATAAGGGTAGAGATAGAATCGGTACACTGCTTGTCTTACTACCCATCTAGGTTATCCGCATATTTACACAAATGGGGTGGAGAGGAAAAAGGTATAATTTAAAGGATATGTATCCGCATCTATGGTATACCCAATTTGAATTCGAGCCCTTACCTATCCACCATCAGAAAATTAGACAAAAAGAGACAACCGTCTTTGTCCACACGCCCACCAACAGGGTGTGTCAAATCGCTAATCGTCAATGGTGCTAACATTAGAGCGTACGAATTTAAAAAGACAGTTTAATGTTTTATTTTGATCAACCTTTCTTTAGTTACGTATGATGATCTAGACAATAATAAGAACACTGAATAATAAAGTAGTTGCACAAAACAACTTTTAGGTTGGTCATAGAATACCTTGTGAAATGCATTAGGTTATTCCCCGGAAACCGGATTTGTTTTGTAATACACATTCTATATTTTCAGTCTTATTTTCCTATTGAATTATTCATTTGAATCAGGTTAAAAAAAATTAAACAAGGATAAAAACAGGATGAAAATATTCTAACAAATGAAATTTCAACCTTTAAACTACAAACAATCCCCAAAAATTAATTTTGAACTGAGTCTTAAAGGCTATTTTCGGAAAATTTCATATTTGATGAAATCTCTTTTGAGTAAACTATCCTTAAATTTATTAATTTTGAAACAAACATTTTTATTTATCTTTTAAATAGTCCCAAGATTCCAATTTTGAACAAAATCATAGGAGCATTAAAAAAAAAGTATTTAAGAAAATCAATCCTTAGTAAACTATTGTCAAATAATTGATTTTAAAGAAAAACAACTATATGCCACTATTTATGTTGTAAAGAACTTACCAGATACTCATTTTACATCAAATCTTCGGAACCATTTTTATTTAAAATTGGTAAAAAACTTAATCATTGGTAAACTAATTTTAAACGAATTTTGCCCTGAAAAAACAGTATACATTTTAATTTATTATGTAAAATACTCTCCAGACAGACACTTTAATCAAAATCATTAACGCAATTTTCGTAAGTTTACAAATTTTCAAAAAAACTTTCAACGGTAAACTATCTTTAATTTAAGGGCTAAGGTCAAAATAAAAAAAAAGTCCAGTGGTATAGCCATTTATATTATCTAAATATAAAGTTTGAATAAAATCCATAAAAAGTTTCGGATTTTTACTCGGGGATTGAAATTATTGTAAAATCCATTTTTGTGTGTGTGTGTTCAGGGGTATATAAAACCTAAATAAAAATCATAATCTTGAGGTCCAAAAATTTCATGAATGCAATATGTTATCTTTGTATGAGAGATTTAAAATAAAGTATATTGAGAGCCTGACTCTTTGGACCACGTGACTACAAGTGTAAGTACAATATAGTGATTACATCATGGCGGAATTAAATGGAAACTGATGGCAGGTTCTTGTTAAGGTATTTCAGTAACTTTTTACAATTAGCAGTGGTTTTATGTTTCGCGTTTTACTACCCATTCGAGGTATCCGCATATTCACTACTGACGACGTGGAGATGTGGAACTTAGAATTTAGAAGAAACGTACCCACACTTACGTTTAGGGAAGGTGGAATATCTTATTTAAATAAAACATCCTCAGGGAAAACCGACCAAAACTGGACATCCCGAACTCCCCGTCGACGGAAACCTTTACAAAATGAGATTGACGCCTGAGCCCGCGTACCAACCAATGAGGTAAAGGTGTGCTCACACTGTATATACCTCTCTCTTCCAATACACCCAACTGGTTATCAATCACATAACCTCCCCGCCTAGGGTGACCAAGCGCGACGAGAGTCCATAACGCCTTCGACCGTTGCGGGTTGACTAATCGACTTTCGTGGAGCCTCCCACGAGTCTCGCTCAACAGACTGAGAACCTCGTTACGATAATGGCTAGGGAGGGGGTCCCCTCCCTCTGGTCCCGCCCGGACTCTTGTAATTCATTCATAATAATGTGGATGGAAGGGTCGAGTGGGTAGGGCCGTATCTAGACCCTTGGAGGGGAAACGTTCGCCTCGACTCTGCCTAGACTCGTTGATGGAAAACGGTGCATACCAATTAAAATATTGTAATTCACTAAAATAACTTTTTTTTTGCACTCTGTCTTACTATAGTCCAATTTTTATAGGACAAGCCTTACTTATCTGACCACTAGATATTACTTTCACGTATTCATACGTTCAATACCATGTGATCTGTAACTGTTGCTATAAAATAACAGTAATAAAATAATTTGGCCACAAAAAAAAGTTTGTATTTTCTAAGAGGCTTTTTATATGAAAATTGGATTTAACCACGTTATTGGGCTAAGTATGAGTAACGTAGAATTTACGAGGAAATGTACCCGCGTTTGCATGAAAGTTTAAAAAAATGAAAGAATATACATGAATTACTCAATAAGTCTCCGGCAGTCAAACAAATCCTATCCTCCCCCGTCAGTGGCAAAACAGATCAGATGAGACTGATGCCCTTGTTCATGTACCCATCCGTACGGGTACTATAAATAAATATACTTAATATGAAATTGAAAGAGAGTTTGAGTATTGGGGCTAAAAAATAATATCCTATTACTTCTCTTTCCTTGTCTTCCCTTTATGTTTATGTCAAACCAAAGAAAGGTTCGGAGAAAAGGAGGGGTGGATACTTCCCGGTAGAGACAAAAAACAGCGTTGATACAGTATTTATTATTTATTTGAGGTATTTGACGTGCACTTTCTGAGTCCATCAGCACACGAGAATTTCTATGAGCGAAAGTGAAAGGGCCTCCCAATTTTGCCGGAGAATATATTTTCACATACCTTCCAGGGTTATTTTACATGCCACAACTGACATGTGACCGATGGCTTTACTTCCTCTCCCAAGGAAGTCGTGCTGAGGAATGTTATCACTCTAGAAACATTCGTCAACCCAGGCTGAGTTTGAACCCACGAACATCGGTTCCTGAGGCGAGCAATTTACCCGAAAGACCACTGAGGTCGACTTTGATCTATAAAACCTACTAAAACAATCCCATGTTTTATGTTGTGACACTATCAAAACATGACTTTGTTATAGGTAGGCTAGATCAATGTTTCTAACCTTTTATTTTAATATTAGAATTGCGAATTTTCACGTCAAGCTTTGTTGAAAATAGGATAGTTTTTACCTTTTTTGTTTTAATATATTTTTCTAAAAAACTTTGGACATAATAGTTTTTTTATCTGGTCAGAAACATGTCGATACCTTTCATCTACATTTTGGCGTGAACAAAATTTTAAAGCATCAACATATATTTTTTTAAATTTCAATGGGGTTTCTAACCGACTGTATTGCGCCCCGGAACCTACCTACGTAGCCTTCTCAATGAACGGAGATTTGAAGCGCGTTGCATACAGGAAATCCCACGTTATTTTAGAAGTGACTCGTTATTTCTAAATATGGTTCCCACCAAAAAGTAAATAAAAGATACCAATTTGTCCCAAAAGAGTTAAAAATCTTACATTTTAAGTTTTACTACCTTAAAAAAAACCTTGAAAAGGGATGGACGAATTTTTTCTCAGTGATAAAAATCCGTAGCGTTGCTTCCTTTGGAGGGGAAGTAAAGTCGTCCGTTTCATGTCAATTGTGGCATGTAAAAGAACCCTGGAAGGTAAGTTAAAATAACTTTCCCGGCAAAAGTGGTAGGCCATTTCACTTTCACCCATAGAAATTCTCGTGAACTGATATAATCAATTGGTTCATAAAGTGCACGTTAAATATTACAAATAAATAAATAAGGTCACAACAAAATATTTTATTATTTTAAATTGAAAAATGACACCTTGACATGGGAATCGAAACAGGGACCTTTGACTTAGTATGACAATGCTCTAACCACTGAACTATTCAGGAATCGTGCCGTGCTTAGGGCAATTCTTCAATCATATTTAAAGGCAGAATCTGTTATGGACGTGTGGAAATCGTTGGCTACAAATGTGTGATTCCTTGATAGCTCAATGGTTAGAGCATTGGCGTACTAAGAAAATAATTACTATTTCCACATAGTGGGATACTGATCAAGAATTCAAAGTGAAAACAATTACAATAAATTATAAGGAAATTCTTCAGTATTTGCTTGAAGAGGGTGTATTTAGCCTCACTGTAGAAAATCTACCCCAAATTCACCATCTTGGGGAGTAAACCCCGGCCGTCAGGTTTAAGAACGTTAGCGCACACCTAATTCAACCGGTAGCGCCGTTAATCCTAATATGTTCCATCATTCTAAAGTAGTCGATTCATCTTTGCTCGGCTACAGTGGAAATGAAGGGAAAGTGAGTTGAGGCCAGTATTTTATCAGTTTCAAAAGAAAGAAAAAAATAATATTTTTTTGGACAAAATAAAATTTCCTCAGCAGATACGTTTAGAGTAATTTTCTTCTCATAGTAAAATCTACAGTTCTTGAATATCTGTCATGAACCTAATGGAATTAGATTATAAGAGTTTTAAATGAAGAGTAAAAGTTTTCAGTAAATTCCAGGATGCCTGTGACAGATATTCAAGAGTGTGTGGAAAGTTAAACTATACGTGTCTACTAAAGTAATATTTGATTTACTGTGTAAAATAAATAAGAGAGATTTTTCTATAAATACTGCCAAAAATACTGGTGTTAACTTCATCCTAACTTTAGGGGGCCACCTCGGCAAGCGAGAAACTGTCACGCAGACTTTCAGCAATAACACAATATTAAATTCTACGATGCGTTATTTCAAAATATGGTTCACGCCAAAATAAAGTCGAAAGATTCCAACAGGGCTATTTTTTCCCTCAACAAACCTATAGTTTGAGTTTTATTAATGTGTGAAATTGTGATATAAGATAATTTTCAACGACTTTTTAATCATATTTGGTTTTATTGTTGTATTAGACTAGACTTCGTGAAAAAGGGATATAGATCTAGCCTTCCTCTAACAAACTCGGTAATTTCCTGATAGTCTCACAACAGAAAATTTTAAAGATATTTGAGAACTAGGAGCGAATTATCCTTTTTACCTTGAGACAATAAATTGAGTAGTTTTCTTTCTCCTCTTTCTTATTGACATGGCAAAGGGTGGTTGTAGGTGAAGGGTGAAAGGGAGTACAAGCTTAGACACAAGAAAGAAGTGTTCCAGAAAACGAAACAGATCATTGTACAGGGTGGGTCGGAAACAATTAGACGATCTATGCTGAGAAAAATGATGGCCAACATGCTGAGGTTTGTCTGACATCCGGTGGAGCTCAAATGAGTGACATTAACTTCAAAAAGTGAAAAAGTGTAATATGTAGTTTGCTTTACTTTAGCTGGTGACTATTTCATTTTCAATTAAAGTGTTGATTTTCAAGTTACTAATCGTCTAATTGTTTCAGCCTCAACCTATACTTTAAACCAGGTGGCCTGACAGCGATTGGTACTATCTCGCTGACCGAGGCAGCCGATGTTTGAAAGCGATGGGGAAAACTCCTGTGAAGTTTGTTATTTCCTTCTGGCTCAAAAACTAACCACAATATGTGGTCAGTTTCATTTACAAACTTCCGCCTCTAACCGCGTCACTCCTTTAAGACAATGTCAGCGACCATTAACTTGGCATCATATTAATACCATATCATCAATAGAAATAAATGATTGTTATTGAGACATGTATTGCTTTCATTGCTGCAAACGGAAATCTGAATTCACGTAGGTGGGAGAAAACTCGGAGAGTATCCAAACAGGAAAGGAATTTTTAAATAATTGTGTATTGAAGTTTTATTGTTTCGTATGTTTTAATATCTACCTGTATATTTACATTGATGGTGTAGGAATGAGAAAGGTAGAAATTAGAGAAAATGTAGATGAATTTACGTGAAAGGAAAATGGTAAACCATTTAGGAAAAAATCCCCTCGATACACTCAGCATGTATTCGAACCCTGATCTCCCCTTTACCGGCAATATAGAATAGATGAGACTGACGTCCCTTTTCCACGCTCCCACTAGCGTAGATATAAACTACTGATGCAAACCATCGTTGACTTAAATATCAGGATGATGAGGGTGAATTTCATCGAACTGCCACTATATTGACACCTTGACCAGTACCCAAGTGGTCTAAGGCGTTAGGCTCGCATTATACAAACTCAACATTGGTTGGGGATCGAAGCTCGGCTGGGTGCACTGAGGAGGGGTTTTACACATGTGATGTATTTATACTGTGGATTTACCATACTCTCTCCACGTTAATGCTGGTACATTTCCTTTAAATTCTACTCTATACATGCCTACCCCATTTGTGTGATTAAAATCCGCTTAGCTTTAAAAGTTAGTAAGACGTGATGGGAAAGTTAAACTAAGTTTTATGAAACCGCTTCTTTACTAGAAGCTAGTAAGGAAATAGTTTTATAAATGAACGCTGAAAATAATACGTATATGATCACACAGAAAACACAGAATGGGGACTATAATTTAAAGATTACTTCGAACAACATATCATTTGACATGGCTAGTAAGTATAAATATTTAAGAACAAATTTAAACAGCAATATTGATATTAGAGTGGAAATTAGGAAAAGAATACTGTGGGGAAATGTATACTGTTAGTCGGTAGTAATTTGTTGGCATCTCGCCTTCTTTCAAGGAATGTAAAACTTGGAATACACAAAACAATAATTTACCCATTGTTCTTTATGGGTGTGAAACGTCCTCTCTTGCCTTACATGACGAAAAAAAAAAAACTTATTGGGTTCGAAAACAAGGTGCTTAGGAAGATATTTGGTCCAAAATGGGATGAGGCTACTGGGGAGTGAAGGAGTTTACATATTGATGATTTACGTACCTTGTATTCATCACAAGACATTGTTAGGATAATAAAGTATCATAGATTATGGTGGGCAGGATATGAAACTTGAATGGTAGTATCTAGAGCCATGTTCAAAGTATCGACTGTCAAACCCAATGGTAAGAGACCGTTGGGAAGACCTAGATACAGATGGGTGAATAACATTAGAATGGACCTGAAAGAGAGAGGGTGTAATGAAGTGGACTGGATTAGACTAGCTATAAATAGGGATAGGTGGCGAACTTTTGTAAGTGCGGTGATGAACTTTCGAATTCCTAATGCCATAAAGTAAGTATGTTCTGAAAACCCTTTATCCCCAACCAGTTCTCTCTCTTTCCCTCTCCTCCCCCCCGTCTCCCTAAATATTAAGCGCACCACTTCCCACTACCCATTTGGGCTATCCACATATTTAAACTCTTGGGTTAGAGATGAGGGAGTTGAAGTTTATAGTTAATGTCTCCGCATTTTCAAGGAAAGATTTTGATAAACTATTAAGGGAAAACAACCCTTTTTGCACTTGATCGGGATTTGAACCTTGACCTCCCCGTAATCGGCTGTTTAGTCTTCTGCAAGAGAGTGGTGCCTTAGATCAGCGGTTCCCAAACTTTTTGAGTCGCGGAGCACTTCTCAGGAGAGAAATTCGTGACGGAGCACTATCATTGCCCTTAGA
>CABFWB010002462.1:0-11946 GCA_902151455.1 Timema bartmani
GAGTTAAGGTTATGACCCAAACTACGTGATCACTGAGGTGGTTTTGTTGTGTTATTAAATCTTGAAAAGAAAAAAAAAATGTGGTTCCAGATTAATGTTTTTTGATTGGGGCCACTCTTTATAAACATTAATCTAAATCAGCACATGACTTACAAACTAACTTAACCGAAATAGAGAAACATTGAATGCCCAATTCTAGTTGAAAGTATATAGGCCTAAGAGCCTAATGATAATCTAAGATGACCCATTCATAGACTTATATCCCGGACTGATTTTTGTCCGCGACTTTTAAATAAATAAATAAATGCTATATTAAATTTATATAGATTAATTAAAAATGTTTTGATCAAGTCATTAATTTTGCTAAAATGTTTACTTGTAAAATCTCTTAACAACGCACATAGTAATATAAAGGTACAAATATTTGTCTCATTCTGAATTTTTTTTCATAAATTTTCGCTTTAGTACACATAGGCTCGTTCATTATTTTCATGCTACGTATCTTATCATTTTTATTTTATACATCGATACTTTTCGTAGACATAATTTATTGATACTGTCCAATAACACGAATATGAAATAAAACATTACTTCAAGACAGTTTTTCTCAAAATTTTGGTAATGGAGGAATAACTAATGAAATTTAGGTGCAATGGGGGAGCACTGATGTCCCTGGAGGGAGGGGATGTTTGAAAATAATACAAACAAAACATAATTTTATTCAATTTTATATTAGTCACTAATATTTAATGCAAGTAGTATTGCCAAAAAATATATTACTATATGAGATGAAATCATATAAATACATTGAATTATTAAGTAATATTTTGTGTACATAATATTTATATATAATTAATAGCTTTCTATTATTTTTAACATTTTAAATCTCACAATTTTTTATAAAAATTGTTCAGATTTGTTGACTCAATATTGCTATAGACTTCCTTTTCTCTATGACTTAAGTATACCAAGAAATTAAATATAGTATAATATGAATATTTATAATCATATTTATTATTTAATACTATATTTCAAATTTGCGAAATGTATGTGACCAACATTCTTTAATCCATTTTTCCTATGTAACTTCCTTTGTACCCTGCGAGCCACATTTTGATAAACATCGCTCTAAAGTATTATGTTGCATTTAAATATCAGCTACCTTATCCTGCTCCTATTAGTAATTTTCGAATGATTGTCTCCAATATTGCCAAGCAATGATGGTATCGTTAAAATAGACCTCGCTGCCCCCAGTCACGGGCAGGGCCGGATAATTGGTTACACGGTTAGAAGAAAGTGCGAGTTTCCCTTATTCTAGGCGTGTTTACAAGTAGTGTTGACACAATATGTTCTCTACGTCGTTCTTGAAACGTTTGTCGATTTTCTCCAATGTTACAATGACATGCGTATTTTCTGGCGAGTGCTAAGAGCGGACACCGCTTAAAGTCTAGTTTTCATAGAAAGGACCTTTTATAAAACACAAACATTATTTTGCGGTGAGTATTATTAACTTTTACTATATTATTTATGTTATGTTCTTCTTCCTTTTCTTATGTCAACAACCCTAAGGTAGGTTGATGTTATTTCTCTCCATCCGGAGCTAGACATGTACTCATCCTTTCAGCTGGTTAGTGCTGCCATGCTCCATCTGGTAGAAACCACATGTACTAGGGGAGTTCAGAAAATGTGGTGGTTCCCCGTTGCCTTCCAAACTAAATTTCTAAAAGCGAGCGTGAAAAGGCTTACCGATTTTGCCTGGAAAAGTATATTCACATATCTTCCAGGGTTATTTTACATGCCACAATCGACATGGGACCGACGGATTTACTTCCCCTCCGAAGGAAATTGTGCTACGGATTTTTATCGCTCAAGGAAAATCCGATGACCTCAGCTGGGTTTGAACCCATGAACATTGCGTCTTGAGGTGAGCACTTTACCCCAAGATCACCGAGGCCGAGAGTGTTATTTCACAGGTATTTATAATATATATCAATAGCTACATCTGCATATCACATGGCTTGACGAAGAAATACGTGAAAGTTTTTTTTATCACCGTGTCTTACTACCTGTTCTGGTTATACGTACACATGACAGACACTCTAATGGGCTAAGGATAAGAAAGAAAGAATTTGAGATGTAATATACCCAAATTCGCGTGTAAGAATAGTGGGAAATGATATAGGAAAAATCACCCTCAGTAGGACCAACCGGGATTCGAAACCCGATCTCCCCGTAATCAGCAGGCCAGTCCAATGCCAGAGTGATGGATGCCTTACCCCAAGGTGGTCCAACATTTTTCATCTCAATGTTCCGCAGGCCGAAGATATATTTAGTAATACCATCAACTTAATTTAGGCCTACAAACAACACTTAGGCCTAATAAACAATTACTTTCAATACTTATATATAAATTGGATTCTAGGTTGGTATAGTCGTTCAAATAAAAACTAACAACAAATTAATCCTTCAAAAATGTATTTTTAAATTCACACAAACGCAGACTTTCACAAAACAACTTAGCACTATGTATTATTATTATTATTATTATTATTATTAGCACCGCGTCTGACTACCCGTTCGGTTTATACGCATTTACGCTGATGTGCAATAGTAGGGTGATTGTGAGATGAAATGGAGGACCGACAGTTTAACGTGGAATCTGAACCACGGTGGATGCCTGGCATTCCTCACATTCACAAGTTGTGATTAATACACTCTTGTCAGAGGTGAAGTAAGGGTTTGGCAATCAGACAACTCTTTGCCGGGACCGAGAATTGAACACCGAACCCTCAGCACAGAAGTCTGACACCTTACCCCTAGACCATCAGGTCACCCTTAGCATTATGAATATATAAATATATATGTATAATTAAATATATACATTTATATGTACACTGTACAGTACATATACATATTTGTGTTAATCAAATAAATGTATAGTTAAATCATTCTGAATCTTTTTAAATACATTATTTTATTTGAATCATTAGCTATTTCACATATGTCACCGATGGTTTGCCTTTAATTTTCCTCCAGATTACTGTGAGGCCCACATTTTCTGTGAGTGCAGACACTTTAAGTTGAGTAGGACGGTTGACACCTGGGACTGAGTTGTATCATTAACTTTGAATCTTTCATTTACCTCCCAGATCTCCCGTTACTTTCTGTGAAAACTAGAGTCGAGATTCGGAAATCAGCCAATCCTCCATTCTACCTGAAATGCTTGTTATTCATATACTGGGAGAATGGTTGAGTCCCGATACTAGACTATAAATACAGCCTTAAATTTCTACCAAAACCAGTTTGGAACCAAATGATCTGACAACGTTTGAAGATCAATGCTCTTGATAACGCCCGAGGACGTAGTGCCAAAACGAATTCAGCACTTTTCTAGGAGTTCATCGTTAGACACAAATGATTATAATTATGGGTGCCAAGTTTGAGCGTTTATAAAATACGTGTTGTGCTAGGTTAAGATAATTGCTAAGTAGCGGGATAGTGTAGCTGACCCTGTGTTTAGCAAGTAGGCCTACACGGGAAATACACCTCTTAAAAAGTATATTGAATAGGCCCCGCGGATTCCATAACGAGCGCTTTCCAACTACACACGAAGTCTTAGGCTGTAGCCGAATAGTCTACTTCTTGGTGATGGGCACAATCGAGTAAAAATAATCGAGTAACTCGATTGTGTTGTGCAATCGGGAGTACTCGATTCTTCCGGGACTACTCGAGTAACTTTACTCGGACCAGAGTCTAAGATAGTAAAGTAAGTAAAGTTAATCGAGTAGTCCCGGAAGAATCCCCGATTACACAACAAAATCGAGTTACTCGATTATTTTTACTCTATTATTTTTACTCGATTGTGCCCATCACTAGTGTCGAGTGCCTACTACAGGAAAATATTATTAACATGTTATTAGTACTGAATCCCATTGCAAGACTCCCGAGTCCCGAGTAATGTTGTCCAACCGATTGCCACGGGATGATTCGCTAAAAATTACTCGAATAGTTTTACTCGATTATTTAAAAAAATAATCGAGTGATTACTCGATTCTTAGAATTACTCGATTGTGCCCATAACTACTACTTCTGCGATGTCGCCTTGTCCCGTGGCCTTGATAGCTGCATTGGCAATCACGTGACCAAGTGTAGATCTGTCCTAATAGTCGCGAACCGTACCGATGCAGTCTTCTCGAGGTCTTGGTAACCATGGATACGGAAGGCTACCAGCCATGCGCTGTTCTCGTGGTGTCGGTTACGGTGTTTGACTGGCAATTGTTTTAGTATTAATCTTTTCGTCTGCTAGAGCACTTACTTCCGTTTTCCGCCATTTAAATAAGATTGTTGCCGTTCGAATAGTTTGATGCAGTCTTTGCTATGAACACCGCCAGAAGTGTAAAACCATCAAGACTGCATCAAGTCTAAAACTCAAGGGTCCGACTAGGGTGTCTTGGACTATTCGGATACAGCCTGGCTTGGAATCTTCTGAGCCATACTAAATACAGGACGACACCTACCTAGACCAAAATGGAATGGGCCAGTTTCGCATATGAAACTGGCCCATTCCATTCAATTTCAGGTAGGTGACGTCTTGTATTTAGTATAGCGCCGCACTTGAGGCGTACTAAATCTGACTATGAAACTGGCCCATTCCATTCAATTTCAGGTAGGTGACGTCTTGTATTTAGTATAGCGCCGCACTTGAGGCGTACTAAATCTGACTATGAAACTGGCCCATTCCATTCAATTTCAGGTAGGTGACGTCTTGTATTTAGTATAGCGCCGCACTTGAGGCGTACTAAATCTGACTATGAAACTGGCCCTAGCACGTACTGTATCAACCTTTGACCAGAGGAGGGAAGGGGAATACTGATATTTAGCTTCAGCGTACAAGACCCATGGAGCTATTATATATAATGGAGGGGCTATCTTGACGTGCAACTGAAGGCGACCTTGACTCGTGGAATGTTGGGGCAAGGAGGTATGAATTATCCCGGCCGGCACGTGACCGCTGGCATTTCCTAGCAAACACTCATGATTATATAGATCTATATGTTGTATATTCATTGTAATTAATAAACCGAGAAAGAAAATACTAAGTATCTTACAATTCCCCCCCTCTCAAACGGAATTATTCGGTTACTATTGTCACAATTTACTAAAGTTAGGTAAGTTTCAACAAAGCTAATATGAGTTTACAAAAAAAGACTACAGTACTAAAAAAATTAATTATACATAAATTTTAGCTTGAAACTACTGTAATTTTAAGCTAATTTATTAATATTAGCAACAACAATCAAGATTTTCGGCTAGTTTGCATTTTCAGCCTCTTGTTATTACCCAAATTACAAAGTAATCTTTTATGCTTTTTACATAAAAATAACGCTAATATATTCAACATTCACACCCTACTTACATAAAACATCTAAAAGCGCTCAATCGGGTTGTATTCTAATTCAGGTGAGCCCGCGTCCCTTTTCCCCCTATGCTTCCCATGTTAAACCTGCGCGGCGGCCGGTTGCCATACTATGCCATACAACGCAGCGGCTCGATCCGTCTCTCCGTGAGGGGGGCGTGGCTGGCTTCACTTTCTCGCAACGCTACGGCAAAGGGATGTTCTCTCCATATATATAATAGCTCCAGGACAATACCAAGTTTGATTTCCGATTGTCAGCTGTCGTTGAGACCCGCTTCGTTGGTCTAATAGTCTACGACTAGGTGGCCCAAGAAGAAGTTAATCTTAAACAAAGTACATACATTCAACACAGGTGCTACTAGGGCTCTACCTACTTGAAGAGACAAAACAGTCTACACTATACTGCAGTATTTATTATGGAAATTAAAGTTCTAAAACAATCCTTCATTATTATCTTAACACTTTCTGTCGAAAACTATCAAAGCACGACTCTATTGTTTAAGGAAAGCTAGATCTATGTTCCTCAACATTTACTTTGATTTCAAAACTGCAACATTCCACGTGAAACATCGTTAAAAATTAGCTAACTTTTACCGTTTCATTTTTTTAACTATAATATTAGAATAAAAGGTTTATAATTCCTTAGGTGGTACACGGAAGTAGCCGTCTCGGATGTTGTATCGATCCACAACGGTACATACGCATGTACACAAATTACGCTAATGTGTTAGGGACGAGGAAGGTATAAGTCAGGGTAAGTGTACCCACATTTGTGTGGATAGATAGTGAAAAACCACCTGGCTGGAATTTTAACCTCGATTTCCTTGTCTTCAACAGTCCAATATATTGCAAGAATTACTCCTAAAGAGTTTATACAATTCGACCGCCGTAGTGGGTAAAGTTTCTCTTAGAATACGTGGGATTTCTGGACGCAACGCAAAGCGTCCCGGCACTATGACAAGTGGCCACCTCAAGAGCCCATTTAAGAGTCCTTCTCACGACCAATTAGGAAATTAGATACATGATTACGGTCAGACCTTAGAACGTAACGAAATGTTTTTTTTTTGCATTCTTCGTTTTGACAACCGCAAAATTGGAATAAATTTAATGGTTTTTTATTTAATATAATTAGTTCTAGTTTTTGTTGCATTAAAAAAAAAAGTCAAACCAGTTTTTCATTGGTCTAAGCTTCAATGTTTTTTTTCTAAGTTCATTACAAAAAACCGCACCACGATGCGACTCCTGGTTTAAGCTGTAATATCTATAAACGGTCTAGAAGTGAGAAAAGTATTTTTTAGAGAAAGTGCACACGCATTAGCAAGCCAAGCTTATTTGAAAACCACAGCGATAAGTTACATGTACCCAACATCTCCGGCCGATATTCGAACTCCTGCCTTCCACACCAACCGTATCACCTTGTGTGATGCGAGCTATAGCGCCCTATACCTCGTAGTGCCCTCTTACACCTCTTTTGGTCGAACACACTAACCAGTGTGACAAGGTGCCGTGGCTAGTAATAATAATAATAATAATAATAATAATAATAATAATAATAATAATAATATCTGCTTTTCAACACACTCAAATGTCTCTGTTTAGATGTTTATGAAAACATTTCTTGAAGGTAGGTGAGTGACCTATTTGAATGCCTGGCCTCTTCTCTTCCAACTGCTCCACTCGGTCAATAATGTAAATGAGACCTTGGAAAGAAGGACCATAAAAAATTCCCCACCTTTCCCCGACCACTTGTTTTAGCCATGGGATAGTTCTCTTCGCCCTGGGGGATATTCTATGAAAACCAATAAATTGGAGCACTCTACGAGTTGGAATATACAGCTCCGGCCAAAACAACAGGCCGCCTTTTCATCCCGTCTCACTCTAAAACAGTCAATTTGGGGGATCCAAGTTGTAGAACAAATTAAAAAAAATTGTACGGTGCACCACACAGACTTTATCCCGCTTTTATATAAAATAAATATCTACTAAAAACTCGTAAGATTTGTGAAATGAAATAATAGGTATATACATTGTTGTATAAACACTACACCAAAGATCATAAATACACTGTTTCTTGTTCTTTGGCATTAGGAGCTAGGAGCACTGTTACAGAAAAATTGAGAAAAGAGCATAGTATCAAAGTCATTTTAAAAGACCTGAGTTAAAAAGTATATATTTTGCTTATAGCTAAGAAACTATTGGTTTTATAAAAATATATTTCAAATAAAAGATTTTTATCTTTAATAATACTACAACTTTACAAATCTAATATAGTCGTAAAGAAATGATGAAAATTGGAAAATTTCCCTCATGTAACGTACCCTAAAAGTAATTTTCATGAGGAAATGAGAATTTTAATCCTGTTTATAGTAAATAAACACTGTTTTTAGATATAAAATTTAATCAAGATAGTTGAGTGAATTTCGAGAAAATTGATATTTTCTCTTTTAGCCCTTCAGTAAACTACCCTTAAATTTAGAGTTGGACATATAATTACAAAAAACTCTTCGGGAAGACCTTATGAACACCCTAGATACCAAGTTTCAGCCCAATCTGTAAAATAGTTTCGGCTCTAGTCTGAGGTACAGACAGACAGACGGCTTTGCAAAAAACAACTTTTTTGGTTTCAGGGGGTCATGAAACGTCGACCTTTATCAAAATCTAGAGTTCGAATTTTTAAAAATCACGAGGTGTCGAGAGAAAGTAAAAGGGCTTTGTAACAACTGTACTGGCTAGTAATGAATTAATTTTCTTGTATAATTTAACAAGATATATTGGGTGAATTTTAATTTCTAAATTTTGTCACCGCGTCTTAGTACTCGTTCGAGCTATACGCTTATATACTAATTTTGCTACTGATCTTGGGATGAGGAAGGTTTAAATGAGAGGAAGTATACCCACATTTGATGTGGATGAAGAGTGAAAAATCATTTAGGATAAAAACCTCTCTACATCTGACCGGGATTCTAATTACGATCTACCCGTTCACGCTCTGCATATTTATATTAATGTGAACCCACCTCGGTGGCGTAGTTAGCTAACGCGCTAGTTTCGTGTTAATCTAGACTGCCGAGGATGGGGAGATCAAGTTGCGAATCTTGGTCGGGTGAACTAGGGGTGGTTTCCTAAATGAGTTTCCACAAATGTGGGTTCACCTCTCATAAATTCAACCTTCCCAATTCCTAGCCCATTAGCGTAATTAGTACTTAAGCGCATAATCCGAAAGGGTAGTAAGTAAATCGTGGTGCTAAATATATATATAATAATGTAGTAGGCGTTAGTGAAATATAATTGGAAATAATTAACCTTCATTTATGTGTTGGGTGCGTAAAGTAGCTTGGAGGTAGACACACACACACACACACACACACACACTCATTACATTCATTCGGGAGTCATATCCTTGACCTCCTCGTCACCAGTGAACTAGACCTTATGAGGTTAATGCCTTAGACCGTGTACCCATCAATAAAGATGTTTGTAAATGATCTTGTGTTTAGAAAGAGTACGTTTAAAACATAAAATAAAAATTGAAAATCAAACCCTTCCCAAATTTTGAGTGCCCTTAAATCTGTTATTGCAATCAAACGTGTTAGGTAGTATCTTATTATACATTGAATGACTTATATCATTTACATAATTAGAGTATAATGTTTCAAAGAAGATGATGTGTGTCCGATAATTGCGCTAGGTACACGAAATAGAACGTTCAAGTTTATTTAAATGTTTGCTGCAGGCTCTTCCATCATAAAAGCCACTAACTTTACCTTTTGCGTGATGCAGAAGACCGCAGTTAAAATTGGTTAGTTATAACGGTAATAGAAAAAAAACTTGTCAGTAATATCAACCAGAATTACCTCCCCCCTCCCCCCTTCTATTCCTGGATGTAAGTATATATATATATATTTTTTTTTTACTTAGGGAGGTCACCTATTGAATAGCTGCCGAAGTGGTTTGTTATTTCAAAATAAGGCTTAGCCAAAATAAGATTACAGGACCCCCTATAGGATTAAAATCATTGCATTTTAAGTTTTACAATTTAAATAAATTAAAACTGGTGAAACTAGCTCATCTTCAATTAGATTTTATGAAAAAGGATCTAAATCAAAGTAAATCGTTAAAAACATAGTTACAATAGCTATATCCTTCTTAAATCAAATGCCAAACTTTTAACTGAGTTAAAACAAATTGGGTAAAGGAAAATATTTAACGAGCTTATTGTTTTGAAATTTGTTTTTTAATCAGGTGGTTTTAATTTCTAAATCGCAGTAAAACACTATGGTGTTAAGGGTACTGGTCACTTGAAGGGAAATATTCTCACATTTAAGAACTACCTATAGGAATGGCAGTTCTTTGAAGCTTCAAAACCACTAAAACAATTATTAATATTTCATTGGTCCACTGTCCCATTCACATAGTTTGGTTTTCTGTCAGAGCTATTAGGGCCTATTATTGACAATTTTTCTCATTGTATGCTCATTTCGATTATGTTTCATCCTATTTATCTTACATATGGAACTTTTTCAATTATCATCATTAACTCTTGTAGTTCTCAACGTGTGAACAAATAAATAAATCATAACAAGTTTATTGACCTCGTTGGTCTTGGGATAATGTGCTCGCCTCAGGACCCGTGGTCTTAAAACCAGCAGGGGTCGACGGATTTTTCTTGAGCGATAAATGTACGTAGCACAACTTCCTTCGGAGGGGAAGTAAAGCCATTGGTCCCGTATCGATTGTGTTATGTAAAATAATCCTGGAAGGTATATGAAATAGCTTTCCCGCCAATATTGGTAAGCCCTTTCGCTCTCGCTCATAGAAAGTCTCGAGTGCTGATATAATCGGTCGGTTCAGAAAGTGCACGTTAAATAACCCAAATAATGCCAGGATCACGATCAACTTAACGTTTATTTAAGGTTAACTTAACGTAATAGATGTCCTGGGAGGACTTTCACGTTAAGTGAACGTTACATGAAGGGTATCACGTGATCTAGTCAGCCAATCATTATGCTAGTGACGTCTACAGGGCTATTTAGTAATTCATTTGTTGGTTTTATGACCAAGGTTTACTCTTTAGCTTAAGTTCTGGTGATCAGACATTGAAACAAAATAATTAAACTAAAATAGGAAAGATAAATTTATAAAAAAATTTTAATAATATATATTTATTATATTTATTGAAAACTGTAAACATTCACAGATCATCACTTTACAAATAGTAGGCCTACAACTCACAGATCAAAACACATAGGTACTTTAGAATGCAGATGTTTGGCTCGAGTTGTTACGTAAAGCTACGTGAATCGTGATCAAACATCTGTTTTCTTAAGTTAAGTGAACCCACTACGTTAAGTTAAAGTTAGGTTGTTCGTGATCCCGGCATAAGGAAAAAGATATAACAAGCTTTATTTGACGACTATATTGAAACATACTAACGTGTAAAACATTGAAAGCACTGCCTAGAATCGAACCAATGCCACATATAACTATAATGAGTTGTAGTAGAATTGTAGTAGAATTCTGGCAAGGAGAAAGGTTTGGTGAAAAAATAATAATTTGTGGTCAACATTTTACTATACATAAAATATTATATTATTATATATATATATATAATATATAAATATTATATTATAATATTTATATATTATTATATACATGGTGTCTACTCAACTTGACCAATGAAATTCCCGACTTTTTCCCTGATTTCCCCTGATCATTTCCTAAAATAAGTTAGTGTTATTTATTAAATGTTGATACTCTCTGTTAAAAGTGACAAATGAAGATCATTTAATTTGAAGTATGAATTAAAGTAATTTTAGTAGCTTTTATGGCTTTCAGACATGCTGTCCTTCCTAATAAAATCCTACTCTAGTGAATTCTTGACGTATGAATATATGAAAGTAATCTTAGTATCTTTCCAGAATCCTACTATAATAACGTCTTGACGTATGAATGCATGAAAGTAATTTTATTATTTTTCAAATACTGTCCTTCCTACCATTATCCTACTATATTAACTTCTTGACGTATAAATGTATGGAATTAATACTAGTAGCTTTTAGATACTTTCCTTCCTACCAGGATCTTACTATTTTAGCTTGTACTTTCGAAAATAAAATAAAATTGAACCAACTCTAAACCAATGTTTCCCAAAGTTTTGCTAGTCTCCTACTCTTACTGGGGCAATGGCTTAGCCAACGTACCCTTTCCGGGACCATAGTTTAACCAACGTACCATTTTCAGATGTTCATAAAAATTAATAACACAAATACTGAAAGTTCTTTGTGCTGGCTGACGGGAAAACTAAAATTAAAAGTGAATGCCCAAATGCTCCTCTCAAAGCTGTAGGCACAAGGGCCGTGGCCAACCCCCCACTTTTAGGCCTCACTTTTTGCGCTGGGCTTTAATATGGGAAGGCGTCTTCATTGTGTTTAGTTTACACCAGTGATTTACCCTTTTATATATCATTTCATAAGATTTAAAAAATATATATAAATTATTACTATTAGCACCGCGTCTTACTACCCGTTCGG
>CABFWB010002462.1:13729-53286 GCA_902151455.1 Timema bartmani
AAATTTAAAATATTTAACATTTTCTAACGAAATAAAAAACACTTTATTGAAGTAAAAACAAGCCATAGACATTTTAATATGACATCGTGTATACAATTTGTACAACGTGTAACTAAACCTCTAGGTCCTGTTGCTGCATGTAATAATACCATGAGCCACGATCTACTCACTTCGACATTTTAACAAAGAAGACGTGAGTCCTTTACAAAAACTAGCATCTTGCTAAGCTTGGGTCTGTCTACCACGTAGCTATTGAACTCTCGGACCCAGATTACTACTTAATTTCTTTCCATCGACCAATGGGGTTATTCTATATGAGCGCGAAAACTAAAAATAGACACGGCTTTACTCTGCACCTGTTCTTAAATAATACGTAATACAACCCGGAAATAAACCATGCTTCTAACACGTGCAGCTAAATAAAAGAAAAAGAGAAACATGGCTGTCGTTTAGAAAAGATGAGTTTAATTTAAATCAACTGAAGAGAAGAATTATGAAAATATTTACTTTAAAATATGATTTTAAATATTAATACAGACGGAAAAATCAATATCATTACAAGAGGCTCATCAGTAAGTTGGTTTCTAAGATCGCTTTTCCTAAGTTTCATGATTGAAAATACTTGTTCGCATGAATAGCAAGCTACCAAACTTGCCAAATATTTTTGGGCACGATTTACCAAGTTTGGAAATGTTGAGGGTCCGGGTGGCAACATAACGGAACTCAATGAAACTATTAATCCCCTGGGTTAGATTGGTCACACCGGCGGACCGTATTCGGCCCGCGGGCTGTAGTTTGCACATCCTTGGCTCAGACCATGCAGCCACCGAAGCTGGTTGGCTTCGTTATTGAGATTTGATTTAAAAACCTAAACGTAAATGCTTTTATTTTATTTATTTTTAGTAAAAATCTGTTTGGTAAAACTCTAAAAAAAATTATGTGGAAATAAATTGTCGTGTTTTGAAATTACGGTTTCCCTTTGAATACTTTTAAAATTTGAAATATTTGGTCATCCTTGTCGTAAAAAAAATATATTTAAATAAGTATTATAGAACTGCCAGAATCATTGTAGAAATAAATCGTCTCGCGTTTAAATATATAGATGTGACTGTGAGGTCGAGGTTCGAATCCATCCGGATTGTTGAGGATGGATTTACACTCTCCTTCCAAGTGAATCCTGGTGTATTTTCTATAACTATATCTTCCTCGTATTTACCTCAATAGTGTAAATATGAGGAGGAACTGGACCTTATACATAAAATAAATGGTAGGACGTCATCGTGATCCTTTAGGTTTGTTTTCTATAGTTTGAAAAAGGCGATCACAAAATTATTCTAATCGTTTTACCTACATAAAACAAGTAGCCTATCAAGATTATAATACTTTCTCTCTACAAATAAAAAACTCCAAGTTGTGAGCCTGCAAGTGAGCTATACCGACCGAGCGGCCGCCACAATTAGCGATGATAGTGCCAACATTTGTGGATATAGGGTGTCATGTAGTCAGTACAACAAACCATTCGGCCGTTATTCTCATATTTCTAAACCGGAGCTCATTTGTTCTAACGAGGCCGAGTCTGACCCCTTTCCAGAACCACTGCGTTCCAGATTAATTTTGGAAGCACCATGGATTGAACCTAGGACCTCTGGATCTGTAGCCAGGAACGTTAGAACACATAAGCGGTCACTTTATCTTTACAATAAAGTAAACAAAAGTAATGTTTTAGTCTATTACAATTATTTATATAGCTCGCATCTTCTAAACACAAGCATATTTTAATCACACGACTTATAATCGACCCGCCATGGTAAGAGCCATTTCTTATAGTTTAAAAAGTTTCAGATTCTGAATTTGTACGCCATGAGATGTATCACCAAGCTCACCCTATTGACTGTATAAATTTCAACAATTTACTTAAAGCTAAATTTAGTGAACTTTTGTCAACGTTGGCTAAACTACATTTATATTTTATATTTTTCAAAAGTTTCACAAGATGTATATAAATTAAACAAACTAACTTAACTTGGGACAATACGGCTAATATAACCCACCCACCCCTAGATTTTGTATTTACTAATTGGAGAACAAGATGAGCCCTTGTAGAAATAGTATATAATATATAATTATATCATTGTCAGTGCCACCTAGAATCGAACTAAAAATTCCTGGATTTAAGGCCGTCCAATATGACTGCTCACTCACGGGCCGGGTGATGAATGACTGTGCTATGCGAAATGAAACTGCGAAATTTAGCGACTAATCTTGTTATATTATTATTATTATTATTTTTAGCACCGCGTCTTACTAACCGTTCGGGTTATACGCACTTACGCTAATGTGTGATGGTAGGGTGATTGTGAGATGTAATGGAGGACCTACAGTTTAACGTGGAATCCGAACCACGGTAGAGGCCTGGCATTCCTCACATTCACAAGTTGTGATTAATACACGTCATATCAGAGGTGAAGGAAGGGTTTGGCAATCAGATAAATCTGTGCCGGGACCGAGGATTGAACCCCGTACCCTCAGCACAAAAGTCCGACACCTTACCCCTAGACCACCAGGTCACCCTAGACTTGTTATACAAACATGATAGCAATATGTCTGTTGGGATACATTTTTACTGTCTACACTCTTTTGTACGTGCTCAAACCAAACTCCCCGCCATTAATGTTAGACGTGACAGCAGGCCCTTGTCATATATTTTCAATTTCAGCACACTTAACGGTCATTCCAAACGGTTCAGTCAAATTAAGTATTAGATTTTAAATATGACTATAAATCAATCTAGCAAATAAAAGTACTTTTCATATCTGATTCAAATAATCTCATTTCTTTTATTAGAAATTGTGTGCTGAGTAACCGGCTTAGAAAGTGCACAAAACAAGGCCAACGTTCGATTTACGGCCAACTAAAGACAGGTGTGCCATCTTCAGAGTCACTGTAATCACATTTCTAAACTCATTCTAAGCAAATACGGAAGAATAAAATTAACATTTTTTTAGCACCTCATCTTACTACCCGTTCGGGTTATACGCTTATGTACTAATTACGCTAAAAACCCGCCTCGGTGGTGTAAGTTAGCTAACGCGCAAGTTTCGTATTGAGCTAGACTGCCGAGGACGGGAAGATTGAGGTTCGAATCTTGCTCAGGTGCACTGGGGGAGTTTTTTCCTAACTGGTTTTCCACTTTCCCTCCACACAAATGCGGGCTCACTTCCTCTATATTCAACCTTCCAAATTCCTAACCCATTAGAGTAAACATTACTTAAGCGTATAACCCGAACGGGTAGTAAGACGCGGTGCTAAGTATTAAGTATTAATTATTACGCTAATGGTTTTAGAGATTAGGGAGGTTATATTTAGAGGGAGTGTACCTGTATTTGCGTGGAGGGAGGGTGGAAATTTTTTTTTTAGAAATTACCCTCAGTACACCCGACCAAGATTCGAACCTCGATTTCTCCGTCATCGGCAGTCTAGCCTACTGCGAGAGTAGCGCTTTAGACCATGTGACCACTGAGGAGGGTATTAACATTATTCGCATTCTGTTCCCTCATAGTAATTAATTTAAGCCGTTGATTGTTGGTTAGTTCTGTATTATTGTAAACAAATTCAAGTATTTTGAGTGCAAGCTATGGTTTTTCAAAAGTTGGATACATTTAACCATCACTTTGGCGAAATACTTTAAGACACACAAACTCAAAAATAGTTTTTTTTCTTAAAGTTTGGAATTCCGAAGTTAGTGTCTACAAGGTTGAGTGAAATTTTATCAAATAAAGTTAAAATAGACCAATTTAGGTAAAATTAAGTCAAGATAGCTCAAGTAAACTGGTGCTAATCCTAGATAAGATAATTCAATCAACGTTAACCCAATTCAACTCAAGTTAGGCCTAGCTGAGTAAATACATTTAAATTTGGTCCGGTTAAGCCAATTTCAAGGTAGGCTAACTTTAAAAGGGTGTGCCTGGATCTAAGCTAGTTCAAGAACCTCACTTAATTGAATCACAACCAGCATACCCACCATACTAGAACTCGTGGGGTGGTAAAATATAGATCTTCGTGTTTTGAAAATGTTGAATACTATTAGGATGAAATATTATTTACCGCCAGAATGATAACGTATGAAATATAGATTTTTGACGTCTATATGAAATTAAATATCAATTAATTAAATTATGTTGTATGTTTAAGTGTATACCAATTCTTAATCAAATGGATTAATACTGTTTGATATTTTTGAGCGCATTTGTATACACATCTAATTGGCAAAGCTAAAATATAAAGATCCCTCTAAAATATTTTAAAAGTGTTCTTTTGTCTTTAAAAAAACGTACTCTCACGTTGACGACATCTAAAGTAGGCTACTTGAGTAAGAATACTTAAGATCATCTGAACTTGAATATAAATCAATACCGTAGTAGAAACAAAGAAAATCACAAATATGAGCTATCGATCCGTAAAAATGTCAATAATTTTTACTACAATCATATGTTTATGATTTAAATATAATACACTTAACTTAACTGAAATATGTTCCCTAATCACTTTGATTAAGCTGCGCCCTTGTTTAGTATCATTTTAAAACACTTTAAAAGCGGTAAATTATGTGCAATTAAGTCGTTCTCAAACAGTTGTAGCATATTTAGATAATTTGATAGTATTTTCACTCTAGAGTGACAATAAAATGTTGTGTAACCTTTAATTAGATCTTATCCAGAAGTTTTGTAATCTTATGGTCCAAGTAGCTAGTTGCTGCCTTGGAATTCAATTCACATTCTCGAAAGTTAATTAAAAACCTGTGGCGCATCCATGTTCCTTTTGAAACGACCTGTTAGGATCTCGTTTTATTCCAAGAGTAAGGCGTAATTTACAGTGACATTGTTTTGAATAGAAAAACCTGAATAGAAAAGACCTTATCTGAGAACTAGAAAAAGCTCTAGATCTACTTTTAAGTATTCATACGTCAAGTCATATGATATGCAGCTGCCTCTTTTGATAGATATTATCAATAGGTCTAATGATAAAACAACACTAATCAAATAGTAAAATGTTATCAATGTTTACCGCAGAAAAATATGTTTGTAATTTCTAAGAGCTACCATAAATCCTACACAGCTCGAACCATGCTTTCGCAATAGACTGGATTGTCAGTGACAGGGAGGTCAATGTTCGAATCTCAACTGGGAGCACTAAGAGTAGTACTCCACAATCTTATTTATTACTTTCATTTTGACATCCCTTCAACTCGTCTTAGGTTCGTAGCCAGGTGTACTGACCACTATACCACAGGTCCGGTTAATAAATGAATTATAACGCACCTTTTCCCTAAAAAAACTCGCCCCACGTAAATGCAGGTACACTTTAGCTAAAATATAACAACTTTATTATTCATAATCCATTAGTGTACATATGTGGCTAGCTCGGATAGATAGAAAACGTGGAGAGTGGTAAAATAAACTAAATCGGTGTGGAGAGCAAATATACACTTATAAATTATAAAGTTTACAGTGATCCAAATAACGAATAAAATATTCCACATTTATTATAATAGATGCTATCATGCTTAGATTATTATTATTATTATTATCATTATTATTATTATAGGCATTTAACGTGCACTTTCTGACCCGAGAATGTTTATGAGTGATAGCAAAAGAGTCTACCAATTTTACCGGGAAATATATTTTCATATACCTTTCAGGGTCCTTTTACATGCCACAACCGACATGGGACAAACGGCTTTACTTCCCCTCCGAAGGAAGTTGTGCTATGGATTTTTATCACTCAAGAAAAATTCGTTGACCTCGGCTGGGTTTGAGCCCACGAACATCAGGTCCTCTGGCGAGCAATTTTTCCCCAAGACCACCGGCTTAGAATAACGGATAGTGTCCCTGACTCTAATAGGGGAAGTATGAGATTAATCCCTACTAACTGCGAATTAAACCCAATTTAAAAATAAGTAGTTTTAATTTCTCTCCCCCATGGTATATTAGTTCTAGCCAGCAGTGTAGCTTCCAAGAGAAGGGCTACAACCTTCTAATAATGTAGCCTAAGCCTAATCAAAACTACCCTCTTCTTTTGACTGAGTAGGTCCAACCGCAACACATTTTTACAAGCACGCAGAACCTTGTTTTTTATGCAGATGGCCATAATAGGTGACAGCTACACAGGGGCAGATCCATCCAGATCATTTGCATAAGGGGGGGGTCATAATTATAAATAACATAATTACTTACAATGTTAGATTTCTGTTTAAAGCCATTTAATAGTTTCTCATTCATACTTGATCTTATTTATGTTTTAAAACGTGGTCATAATCTCCAATTTTTTTTAAATCAGATAGTTTTAATAAACTATTTGAAGTGACCCTCTTTCAACAATTTTTTGAAAAATGGCTCACTCTAGAAGCTATGAGTAGTCTTCGCCTTGATTTGTTTTTAAATTAGATTCTTTTATAAACCATTTAAAGTGTTCCTCACCTAGAAATGTTTTAAATTTGGATGCCCCTCGAAGTTATTTAGAGTGATCCTCACCTTAACTTTTTACAATAGTTAGAGACCTCTAGAATATAATCTTTGAGGTGGTCTTCCACCGGCAACATTTTGAAAATTGAATTATTTTAGATACTAAACTATTTGGGGTAGTCCTCGCCTGAAAATTCTTCAAAATGAAATGCATCCAGAAGCTATTTGGAGTTTTTCTCCCCTAGACATTTTTGAAATTTGGATGACCTTTCAATGCATTTACTCTATATTCTACCTTCTTCATCCTTACCTCTGCATTAGTGTAGTTAAAATGCTTCTATCTCGGATGGGTAGTAAGACGTGGTGGGGAATATAAAAAGGCTATTTTGTAAGGCATGGGCTTAAATACATCTGTTTATTATTTAGAAAGTTCACGTTAAGCTACCTGATTAAAAATCACAAAAACTAAGCTGGAAACGAGATGGTGTTGAAAGGTAATGAAGTTGATTTAAAATAGTTGAAATACCGACCGAGGCCGTCAATAAATATCCTCCTGAGCGGCACGAGAAGAGATATGAATCCAGATGGAGGCTTTACCCGTGGCGTTCGACCTGGGCCCTTAGCCTCGAAATGTTGCACTCTGGATGCTACGTGGTAAGGCCAACAGTGATGTTTGTCTTGTTACATATTATTTACACTCATGGGGTAAGAAGGAGGAACGTAGACTTTATAAGAAATGTTCCTGTATTTGCGTAAGGGAAGAGTGGGGAACGAAAAAGTACCTGAGTATACACGACCGACATTCTAAGCCCGGATATACCCATTCACTGGTTAACCAAAGAAGACGTGTGCGCACCGGTACGGATAGGAAGTAAAGATAATTGTAATTATTCTTTTTCATAACTTCTTGCTATCCGTTCGAGATATCCGCAGTTAATTACTATCTTGGGATAGGAATGAGGAAGTTAATGTTTAGAGAATGTGTACCCACATGTGTGTGGATAGAGAAAGAAGGATAAACTATCTATTAAAAAAACACCCTCAGTATATCGGGCAGAGATTCGAATCCCAGCCTAATCACAAAAAACAACATGGATGAGCTTGAAGTTTAGTCCGTTTGCCCACTTAAGCTGGTAGTTTTACTACGATACATACAGTTTGACTAAAACACTTTGTGTAGGCCTACGTGATAAGATTCTAAGCAACCTAATTTTATTCAATCAATATTTACTAAGAACATCCTGGAAAGTGGATGCTAACTTCCGCGCATGTGCGTCAAATATTTAAAACGTGGCTCTCGCGAATCCAGCTTTCGGTTGTTTGAAGTTGCACTTAACTGCTCTCCGGATACATAGAAGTCCTACTTGAATATCGAAATCACCCCGCTTCGGTGGTCGCATTGTCTAACGCGCTACTCTCGCAGTAGACTAGGCTGTCAATGACCAGAAGATCGAGGTTTGAATCTCGGTCGGGTGTACTGAGGGTGGTTTTCATAAATGGTTTTCCACTCTCCCTCTCCATGCAAATATGGGTGCATTTCCTATAAAAATAACCTTCCTCATCCCTAAAACAATTAGCCTTATTAGTACATAAGCGTATGACCCTAACGAGTAATAAGACGCTGTGCTAAAAAATAAAAATAACTAAATCATTAATTTTCACGTTTGTTAGGACAGACTATTCGGATAACTTTTTAGCGTCACCTTTAAAATAATAAAATACGAAATAATTCTAGAATAGGTCCCCGGATCAAGCGACCAGACAGGATAGGATACCTTGTGTTCAGTATTTAATGTTATGCTTAATGCTTTATCTTTGACATATTCCTTGGACAAGGTTTGGTGACAACATAATTTGTATCTATTGCGCGCAGTTAATTTAATTAAAATGTAGTTGTCTCTAGCTTATTTTAAAACCTGAAAACAAACCTAAGTATAGTGTTTTAATGTTGGTAAAGGGAAGTTAAAATAATAATTATATAATAAAATATTTCTGAGGGTAAAATATTCTCCCATGGAACGTGATTATTTAGATTTTCTTTCAATTTAACCCTTTTATTTCCGTTTAAAATATTTTTTTCTAATAGAGAGAAGAACGAGATTTTTTTTTTTTGCTAAAATATTTTTATATATTTCATGTATTTAACGTACACATTCTGAACCAACTGATTATAACAGCACACAAGAATTTCTATGAGCAAGAGAGAAAGGGCTTACCAATTTTTCCGGGACAGTTATTTTCACATATCTATCAGTGTTATTTTACATGCCATAATCGACATGGGACTGATGGATTTATTTCTCCTCCAAAGTAAGTTGTGTTATGGATTTTTATCGCTCAAGAAAAATCCGTCGACCCCGGCTGGGTTTGAACCCACGAACAACGGGTCCTGAGGTGACACTTTGCCCCAAGAACACCGAGATTGACTTTATTAACATAACAAACTATGCTAAAACATATTTAAAATTGCAAGCTGGTGCTAGAACGACTCGTTAAAATGTAGCAGACTTGAGTAATACACGAACGACACACGAAGAGTGATGCGAATTTTGAGGAGCCTTACAAATAATCGCTTGGAAGCTATTACAACCCATCCAAGTTATTCGCATATTTACACTAATGGCATAAAAATGAGCTAGGTAAAATTCAAAGGAAAGGTACCAGCATTTGTGTAGAGGGTGAAAGAGGAATCATTTAGGAAAATTAACCCTCAATGCACACATCCGGGATTGATTCCTGACCTCCTCGTTACTGGAAAACAAACTAGACGATAATTACACCTTAGTCCGCATGATAATCTATTCGAGTAGTATAGTCTATAAGGCAAATTTATTTTGCATTCAATTTTTGGAATATTAAACAAGCACATCTTTTTATATGAAGTTTTGCTGGATTGTCTAAATACAGAAATATTGTATTAGAATATGTTTTAAACTATGAATAAAAAGCTTTGTTCTTGTACGCTATTGATACATGAAATTTTATCAAAACAATTTTGCTGGTTTTGATCATTTATTCTTGTTTTTTTACTATAGTTCTAGTAGCACTATTTTTTATATTTATATACAAATATTTATCATGCTACAATATAACATTCAAATATTATTGAATATGCCTAGCAAATGTGAAAAGATAAATCGGATTACATTCCAAAAGGCATGTTAAAAACGACTTTATTTCTGTAAATTAAAATCCCATAAACATAAAATTTCCTCCAAAATCTAATTATATATATTTTCAGTTTTGTGATACCTGCACTGAGCCTTTATGCGCGAAAATAAACAAAAAATGTGTCTCCAAAAATTTCATAGTTGAAAAGAAGAGTCGAAAGACAAAACAACTCCTTCCCTAAAGTTTAAAATTATAAATTGTGTCATGAACCACGAACATTCTAGGTCAATCTCGTTGACGCCAAATCAGGTTCTAATACCTTTCACGAAGCCAATCAAATCGTTTCAAGTTTTACTAAAGAGAGCAAGTGTTCTGATTACTGCCAGTCTCGGCGGCGGGTTGAACTGCAAGACTGATGGTGAGCTGTTATAATGATACAGGTTTGTCTACTCTTGTCTCCATTAATTTGAGCTCTGGATGTGGCTCGTGCAGTTACATCCTGTCAAGAAGACCAGGAGGAAAAATACATCACTACAAATTAGCAACAACAAGTTGGATGTAAAGGAAGATAAGTCGTGTATACCTCCAAACTCATCTCTTACAGCGTTTGTCGCGTCACGTCTAATAAAACACTCGTTTAGTGCAATTTTCATAGGAAGGACCTTATCCGACAGTTAGGAAGGTTACTATAGCGACTTTCACTTATCCATACGTCAAATAATGTGATTTGCATATGTCGCTTTTAATAAAAAGTGTCGACACCTATAAAATAACACTAATAATATAAACTAATAATATAGTAAAATGTTATCGATTTTGGCCGCAAAAATATAGACTATGTATTTTCTAAAAAAACAAATTCTATGAAAATTGGACTAAACCAGTCACGTATCCAAAGAGGAAGGAGGTTATGTGGTCTGGACACACTCTCCCTAATCGAAATTTCTACTTATGCCAGATCCAATTTGGTGACAGCATGGTCTAAAGTGTCACTCTCGCAATATACTAGGCTGCCGATCACAGGGAGATCGTGGTTAGATCCCGGTTGGGTGTATTGTAGGTTGTTTTCCTTAAATAGTTTCCCACTATCTCCATGAAAATGCAGGTACATGTCCTCTAAATTAAACCCTCATATCCCAACCCATTAGAGTAATTAGCACCTACGCGTACAACCTGAATGGGTGGTAGTACGTGGTTCTAAAAAAATACTGTCACATTTAGCTAAAAATTAAAACTCACGTTTCCAAGTAATAAAATTAAAAAAAAAAATTAAGTCGTAGATTATAATACTATTTATTGATGATTGTGTTCTAAGCTACATGCAATTTAGAAGGATGTCTTGAGTCATACAGTTGCGTAAGGTATTGTTTGTTGGTTGAATTCGGCTATTTTCGTTGCTAGTGACGCGGCGGCGTGGGTTTGTTAATGTATCCGCATTGAGCATCATCAGTAACGTCTGATCTGGTTTGCCGGTAACGGGGAGTTTGGGGTGGGTTATACAAAGAGTTGCCCTCTCTCCTTACAAGAAAATGATGGTTCATCTGTTCTAACTTCTACCTTATTCATTTCTACCTCATTCGAACTATGCGAGATCTAAAAAATAATGATCTCGTCAAATAACTAGCTAATACGATTTTTTGTTCAATTAAAAACGTGCCAGAATGTTTGTCTGATATTTGTCAGCTACCGTAATAATGTGTTTATTTAAGGACGTTCCCTACCTATGACGTCACGGATGGTCAAGATGGTATTTCCCATTTTAATGAATTTACATTTTACTCAGCGAGTTTTAAAGATAGGTATATCGTTGACACAAAAAAATACATTCTTAAATAATTTTAAAAATAATCCTACGGCGCCACAAAGTTATTATTTTCATCTTTAAATAGTTTTTTTGTAAAAGTATTTTTTATAAATCATACACAACTTAGGCTATTTGTTTTGGTCACGAAAGTGGCCTGTAGGAGTCTTCCTGCCAAGATGTAGATTAAAAACGTCCATTGGTAGAATATGTCTAGCTAGAAGAGGAAACAAGAAAACAGTAAAATTAAGAAGCAAGTCAGTGTTTTCAAGGAGCAAATATTAAAGTGACTGTTTAAACTCGTCAGAGGAAGAGGGAAAGGGTTATCAGCACATAGATAAGAACCCTCTCAGGATGAACTTTTCATTTTCTTCCCTCTCTTTCTATTTCGTACATTGGTGTCTAAGTGTGATAGTGCTTGGACTGCTTAGATGCATAAAGTTAAGATGCAACCTGCATCGCAAAAGATCTTGTAAATCTCCAAGTAGGCAACATCGTTAACGCTAACATCTTGATTGCAGGTCAGCACAAGAAATCCGGCTCCGAGTCCCGGAGATACGGCACGGGTAACACGGGGAGAAGTTCCTCTGTCCATGATCAAGCATCCAGGAAGATGACTTCCGGTGAGTTGCTATGAGTCTCTTCTATAGTCATAGGGAGAGTTAGCTTAGTATTAGCTTGTTTGAATGGCATTCTCAACTCTGACATTGGGAGTTCAGGGTTCGGTTAGAGTTTCGACCAAGTGCACTAACGTGGTCTCCCAACATCCTAAATATTGACTTTTTTTAAACAGGTTTCTTTATTTGGTATAGCTTTAGTCACTCTTATAGTTTGGCACTAAAGCGTAACAATTGGAAAACAAAAATTATACATGGGAATATCATTTTTCATATTGAATAAGTTGCTATTATTCATAATGATCATCGGTGAATGTAAACCAAAATAATAAGCATTGTAAATAGAAAGCTCTAGGTTAAATTAGTTTGTATTTGACTTATTCAGTGAATTTAAATCGGTAAACATAAAATATCTACACGAGAACACAGTTTTTCAGGTTTAATAAGTTAATGTTTGCAATATGTATCGTTGAATGTAAGCAACACACATTTTTTTAAAAGATAGAATGCCCTAGATTTAATTATTTGCAATTATGTAACTTATTCAGTGATTTTTTAATAAACTCTTCTTAATACTTTTTTTTTTGTCAATTTGAATGACACAAATAAAACAAACATATTTCCTTACAGTGATTTTTTAATAAACTCTTCTTAATACTTTTTTTTGTCAATTTGAATGACACAAATAAAACAAACATATTTCCTTGTAAGTTAAACGAGGTTATTAAAAAAAATGTATTCATAGATGTTTGTGATTATTTCTAACCAACATTACAGTTTTGGAAATTAAAAAAATAATATAGAGCTATTTTAATAAATCGTTCATATGTCATTACACAAACTACCGTCCATTCATTTAACTTCTTTGACCCAGATAAACGATGCTTATGGTGGCTATGGGGATGATTTTGACTCAATAATTATGTTTGATTCAGTTTATTGTTATCCATGCTTTCCAATTTACACTATTTCATAGCTGAAAGTCTTTGTTCAGCCTGATATAAAAGGATGTCGATGACGCAAACTTGATATAAGATATATTTAAGTTTCTATTATAAAATTAAAAGCCAATATGACGCGTGAAAGAGCCCATCTCCGTTTCTATAAAGCTAGTTTATAAATTGGATACGGTACACTCAGACTCACTGACATTATTCTCTCATAAACTATCAAAAATCTATATTTTAATTTTTTTTCGGACAGTTCTGATTAAGTTCCAGACTTAGTTCTCATTTAAGTTTAAAAGTCTATCTTGATTATGAAATATGGTAAAAGAATGCTAGCTACCGTTTTATGTTCGCTATTTATTATAATGAAAAAAAATACATGTTAATATAAATTGAAGCCTACCAGTCCAATATAAATTATATTAAAAACAATATTTTGAGGAGTTGAATTGTTTCATTTTAATACAAATTTGGGCACGTATCTATGTGACAGATTGTTTGAATTTCCTCACCTTCATCAATAATATGACCTTTTAACTCTAGAAGCCTTCTTTGGGCTGTCGACAGGTTGTTCTTGAGGGACTCGATCTCTTTCTGCATCATCAACTTCATCTCATCATTCTCGTCCAAAGCAATCTTTGCAGCTGTTTTTATTTTGATCACAGCAGCATCGTTCTCCAGACTTTTGCTCTCCGCGGTGTGATTGGCCCTTGAGCATTGCAAACCCAACAGTTCCTGGCTCTTCAGATAGAGCTGCTGTTGGCTGGTCGCAAGCACCTCCCTCAAGTTCTCATTCTCGTGCATCACTTCTTCACATAGGCACACTAGTGTTGTACTGGTACTAGGATTAGTGTCATTGTTAAGCTTGCTAGACATAAACTGGATCTGATTTCCAGCTTCCTGGAGTAAACTTATTGCCTGGAGGTATTTTCTTTCGGTAAAAATCTTTTCCGACAAAACTTCTTGCAAGCTTGTTTCAGCTTTCTTCAATAAATTCGGCATTGGTCTCAACTGTTTTAATTCCTCATCATATCTATTTTTTACATTGTTTATTTCCAATTCTACATTTTTATTTAGCATCTTGTTTTTCATTTGTAGATTTTTGATTGTGTGCTTTTGTACTTCTGTTTCTGTTTCAGATTGGAGGTATTTCTCCTTGCACACGTCCATTTTGATTTGTTGCTCGTTAATAATTTGTTTTGTTTTGGCTAGTTCGCTATACATATGCTCTTGCTGCTTATTTACTTGTTTGATTTCCGTCTCCATCTGTTTGTTTTTATCTAATGAATCCATTAAAAGTTTTGCTTGTTTCTGATATTCGGCTAGCTCTTTTTTAGTTAAAATCGACTCCATCTCTGTAATTTCCTTCTCCTTTTCAGCTCTCTGTATACTACCCTTCAACATGTTATTTTCCCGAGTAAGTTCAGAGATTTGTTGACTTTTCGACTGGTAGTTCTTCTTGAGTTGCTTATATTGTTCTTTGAGTTCATTAAGCAATTGTATTGGATTCACCATGCCATTAAATGTTTCTGCGTCTTCTATTTTTAAAGTACCTGGTCCTCCGTGATTAAATGATGCGTTAATGTCACCTTGTTTTTTTAAATGATAAAAATGTGTTGGTTCTTCCTTAATCCTTTCTTCAATCTGCTCAATTTGTTTATTTAGGTCATTCTCGTTTTCTAAAGATAAGTCTTTATAAAAAGGGTTTGAAATTTGTGCTTTAGTACAGTTGCAACCGTTATCATACTTTTTATCAACTGGGATAGAATTATGATCTTTCAGAACATTTGCTATATCTCTCAAGATGCCCTCGCATGAAGATATTTTAGTTGTTTGTGGGAAACTAGTGGATACGTTTTTTATTGGAGGGACGTCATATATACGAACCTTGGGATAGGATTTAAATGTGACATTTACAACGTTTTCAACAGTATCTTCTTTACTTTCCTCTTCAGAAACCTTACAACAACAATTCTGAGCTATTGATATATCACTTGATGTCGGAATATTTGAGACACCTCGAGAATCAAGAACATCTGGTAATGTCTTCAAATGATAAGATATTGAAGTATTTTGGTTTTTAACCGCGTTGATATTAAGGAGACTAAGTTGCGAATTGTTTATGCCAGCTTTTGAAGCTAAAGTTTTGTCAGACAGTAACATTAGCCCAATCTCTTCTCTAAGTTTGGTATTTTGAATTGACGTTTTAATAACACATTTTCTTAGCTCATATACGATCCCCTCCATCATATTCAAATGTTCCTGGTGTGTTTCATCTGGGTTCTCAATAAGGACGGTGTTAATATCCTCCATTGCTCAAAACTTGGGCATGGAGTTTTCTTTTATGATCTATAAATAGTTTTCTTGCACTATCGCGAGGCTAGAAAACAATAAGAAACATTATGTTGTTTCTATTATTATTAATTGGACAAGTTTCTCATTGGAATGGCTTTAAATAAGAAGTAAGGTTTGGATGTTGTATAGTTGATTTTGTGTATAATTATTTAAATATATAATGTTAAAACTTACGTGCTCATTATACAAGAGATATGAAAGCTGTTTTATTTTCAGATTTATCTATTTTTGAGGTTCATTTGATACGTTTTCTTCTGTTGAAACTATCCCGTTTTTCTTGCGTTTCAACAGTGGTAGCACATCAATCTTCTTCATTTTTATTGGAGATGGGCCTTTGGCTCTCCAAAACTCGCTTGGGACATTTTGTTGGAGTGCTGGACACAGCCTTATTTATAATAGTAATACAATTGTTAGTCCTTTTTTTAAAAGGAATATCATATTTGAATTAACTAACACATAGGACACCCTATGTCTTCTCCGAATCGTTGGCTACGTGTTGGTGACAGGTTCGAATCTCATCCGGGTGCACTGGGCTTGGTCTGCTCCTTGTGATCTGTCACTGTGGTTTTTATATCCCCACTCTTCACTAATGTAATTATATATTTACTTTTCATTCACTCCATATATCAAACAATTATGATTGATATCTCTCATCACCAATGTAATAAAATGTATTGCATATAATAAAACAGACCTGATAAAAGAGGCTTAAAACCACAAGAAAACTGTCGGGTATATCTCCACTCAAAAGACCCCGACTGTATGAATCCGTTACAAACAATAAGGGCACTAACGCTTTTGCCCAAAGAAGGAGCACATCATTAATTAATTAATGCACTAATGATACTTTTAATGACTTAGGTTAGGATCTTATTCCATCATGCCCCAGAGTGGTAGGGTGTATTTCAATTAATTCAATTATTATTTATTGGCTAGGAGTATTTAATGTACACCTTGAATCAACACAATTCGTACAAACTAGCTTAACTTTGCAAAATATGCCTATCGACCGTTATCACTGTAAAAAATACACTTACATTTCCCCAATTTATTTAGCAATTTTTAGGTGGGGCCAAGAATTGAACCTGGAACGCTTAATTTAGGTAGGCAAACATAATTCTGACAATGCTAGGGTGTCGGATGCGTATTGAATTAATAATACGCAGATACTTTTAAACTATAATATATCAAATTAATATAATATTGAAAAAATGTGTTCCTAGACAGTGGACATTCTTATTATATATTTCCTTAGAGTTTTAAGTGTCGGGCATCCCTTTTTAAATCACGAATTCAATTTGCTAGAAATTTAATAGACACCTGAAAGAAACATAACGGAACTAGGATTCGAAGATGTTCAATTTACTACATTAGTCCCTTGCTATGTTTTGTATTGATAAAACATATTATTAACCTAAGCTAGAATTATTTTTTTGTGTACCGCTCGTTTCTTAGTAACTGGATTTTATTTATTACGTCAGAAATGAAATAAAAGAAACAATTGGATGTTTTTGTCAAGAGTATACCCTTAAATATAACTTTTAATATGCCTCACAAAAAACTAAATTAAATAATTTCAGTAATGTCAATAAATTTACTGTCAGTTCCGTTAACAGTCCGAAATCTTAGCTCAGTTGATGGAGTGTCTGTTTAATGAGCTAAGGGTTCCATATTCGATTTTCGGCTTAGCCAAAAAAGTTATTATTATTTAAATTATAGTGACTACTTTCACAATGTTGAGTTAACGATCTAGAAACTGGGTGTTATGTCTGTTCTAGAGTTAAGTTAGTTTATAAGTTGTGTGCTGATATAATAAATTAGTCGGATCAGAAAGTGGACATTAAATACCTCAAATAAATTATAGATTAAGAACTTCCTTCAACTTCAAAATGTATTCATGTTAACGATGCTAGATGGCATTATTGTTGGTTTAGTAGTTTATACTTAAATATTTATGTTGGTAGTTATCTTATTAGCAATACATAAGGATGGGACTATGTCGTATTGTTGGACTGTACAAGCATACCGTTCCCAACTGACTTTCTGAAAATTTGGTACTATTATAATAGGCATAAAGGAAAAAGATTTTGCTTCAGAAAAGAACTATCCTTTCCCTTTGCCCTCCCTTAACCCTTCCAAAAATATCCATAAAAACATATTTAAAATTATTTCAAAAGAAACTATTCTTTTTTTAATAATAATAAGGTAAAATCAAATGTTTCGTTACGTATTGAACACCAGCACCGCCGAGAATTTATGCTTGTTATTAGTATTAATGAACATCACTTACGAGTAAAAGGATAAGGAATTATCTCCTCTTTTCTTCTTTACAAAAATAACATTTTCACCCTGATGATTAATATATTTCATTGGCCTTGTTTCTCTGCTATAAAACTAGCATTCAGCGAGTTTCGCTCCTACCCCGCGTATTACTACCCGTCTGTGCTATCGGAAATAATTATCAAATACACTAATCAGGGGTGTGTTTTCACATAATTTCTTATTGAAACTACAGAAAATCGTTGAGTAAATCTCTCGCTGAAATATTTGTAAGAACAATCATCTTGTTACATTTCCTCAGAACAGTCAAATGAGCATAGCATTCAACTCTTTGGGGGTAAAAGCTCACCTGGAAATTGATAAACTGTGTATTCTTCGCATAGATGTGGATAAATTGAGTTCCAGCTGATAAAGGGAGGTAGATAAAATCAGTCCCGAATTCATAATACCATTATTTGTTTTTGAATTAAAATGTGAAAGAAACGGCTTTGACAAAATCACACCTTAATATGTCGTCGTCATCAATGGAACCTTTCATTCCTCATAAAGTTTTCTTTTTCTATTGTTTTTGTTAGATTAGGTTAGGTTAGGTATTTTGGACTCATTTAATCAGAGCACAGATTATTAATGCTTTTGATAATAATTAATATAGCTTAGCATTCATTGTATTTACAAATTAACTTTTAAAAAAACTCTTTGTTCCACTCACTATTCCCAGGGTTACTTTGGCTGTGTTAAAAAAGAGAGAGAGAGAGAGAGAAATTACAAATTTCCAAGATCATATGATCAAGTCTAAATGAAAGACAGACAGAATCATATTCTTAATAATATAACGTAATTTATGTTATAATTTATAAAGTTCAAGAACCGATGTTGACCTTTAAGAACCTACAAATTGAACTATTTCTGTTCTTGGTTTGGCAAGTAATTAGACATAATAAAATAGTAATAATATTAATTATTCTGGAGAGATTTATCAGAAGTGACAACTACAGGATCTAGTAACTTTTTCATTAGCCTTTAAATAAGGCTCTTCCTATGAAAATTGGACTGTGGATATTAAGATGCGAAACTACAACATGATTGTACGTATAACCTATGCAGTGATTTACTGAAGTTTAAAATAACCTTTTTCTGACATAATTCTTAGGTTTTATAAAACGGATTCGTTTGAGGATGATTTAAGTACAAGACTTACAGTAGCTATCAAATGCGAAATAAAAACTTTTAAAATGACATATTATCAAACATAAGAATATTTTCTATAGAATTTGCTTGACTTTCTATACATTTTACTTGACTCTAAAAAACACAGAAACAGTAGACTTTTTCAAACACTTCCCTGATAAATAATTATGCAATACATACAACTAAATTAATTAAAATAAAAAATATTTTTCTTAATAGTCTAAATAATATATACTAAAAATCTAATAGGACTAATTTAAAAATGCTCACTGCATCTAAAACTATAATATTTTATTATTTACCAATTTAATTTGGAATAGCTATTGTTTGCTAGCTCGATTTTAAAACTGATTAGTTTTAAGTGAAAAATAAAACGGATATTTTCTTGTAACATGAATTAATCAAACCCAATTAATATATTTCAAGAATTAAATGTTTTATTCACGTTGTAACATTTTATTTAGCTATCCAATTATCATTTGTTGTGGTTCACATAACTAAATACAGTAGGTCCATTTATTTGCCTAGGATGGTCTACATAATACTAAATAATAAAATAATTTTAGGGATATTATTTTTTAGAGTTGGCAAATTGGGACAGATCATCTTGTCACAAGTTTGTAGTTTTCCCCATATTATTCTGGTATGTCTCCCTCTGGTCCTTGTTGATGTACCCCTCTAATTCTTTTATCTTATGCTGAGCTATCAACAAGTTGTCATTGAGGAAGTTGATCTGACTCTGCAGCCTGTGCCGAACTCTCTCTTTTTCAAACTGGGCCGCTTGTACCTCAGACTTGGCCAAGGCAACCTCGGCCTCAGCTTCCATCACCTTCTCCTGCATGAGGCGCTTGGCTTGTTCTTCTTGCTCCTTAGCGGCTGCTATCTGGCGTGCGCTCTCTGTCCCAGAGGTCTCCAGGTCTGCCGCCAACAAGGACACACGCTGCTCCGCATTCAGTAGCTCCTGGATCTTCGTAGACAGCTCATACTGGAGGTTGGCCAGGTTCACCCTCAGAGCTTTGTTCTCTGACCTCACATCGTCACCGGTTGTGACGCCACGTGAACTACCAGTTTCGCCATTGGTCTGACTCTTTAGGTATTCATTCATTGTGACGCCACGTGAACTACCAGTTTCGCCATTGGTCTGCCTCTTTAGGTATTCATTCAACTTAGTTGCCAAAACCTGTATCTTATTTTCAGAGTCTGTTAATCTCAAAATGGCGTCGTTGTAGAGCATTTCAACCTCTGTTTTCCTTTCCATAGCTTCCTTGAGATTGTCCCTTGTTTTCTCAAGTATCTGAGGCAAAGGCCGTAACAAATCCAACTTTTGCTGGTACTGCGTCTTTATGTGGCTTATCTGCATATTTATGTCATCTCTCAATATCTCGCTGTCCATCTCCAGCCTTTTTACAATATGCTTTTGATCTTCCGTTTTTTGTTTTTCCTCAAGATATTTCTTTCTTAGCTCATCAACTTCTCTATTCCGATCATTAAGAGTTTTATTAGTTCTATTAATGTTTTCATTTGTTAATTTTTGTAACATTTTGTATTGTCGGAGTTCTAATTCCATATCTTTAATCTGGTCCTTGAAGTTTAAAAATTCTTTTGATTTTTTCTCGATTTCTTTTAATTTTTCTTGTGCCGTGATATATTGATCTTCTATAACTTTTTTTTCCTCTTCAAATTTTCTTATGACATCTCTTTGCCTCCTAATTTCACAGGTCAGACGAGAAATTTCCTCCACCTTTTTACTGTAATCATCCTTCATCTGTTTATACTGCCCCTTGAATTGCCGAAGCTCTTTTGCTGGACTCGGCGTGTCAGAATCAGGACTAGACATACCAGGATTGCACTTACATATAGACTTTGGAATTTTTTCCATAATTTCTCTGTGTTTTTGGGAATTCCAAAGTTCTGTTTGTATTGTATTCATTTTATTTTCAACATTTTTTATTTTGTTCTCAAAAAAATCCACCGTGTTTTTCGCAGACTCGTTACAGTAACAAATTTCGGCTTCACACGTGTGAGCTGCATCCACGCTGTCATGTTCTATGAATGGATAAGGATCCACCGGTTTGGAAAGTTCTATGTCATAAAGATGTTCGACTGTTGCACCTCCTAAGAATCCTTGTTCAATTGATTTATTATTATTTTTATCATCCTCGGAAGTGTGTTCAGATAGAGCTGCTGTCACGGGCTTTTGAAACGAACTTTCAGTCTTTTCTTCAAGGTCTAGTTCATCTTCTAAAACCTGACTATCTCCTTCAAGTAATGCGAGAATGTCATTCTCTTTGATAGAATAAACAGGATATGTTTCAAGCGGAGTGTCCATATTTAAAAAAATATACCGATTTTTACAAATTATGTGTTTCAAAAGTTGTATTTTCTATCACATTAGTAGCTACAGAATCTTACGATTCTCCATCTGAGATTACAGGGATGTTCTAACCATCGTGGTTTATAGTGTCAAGTTATATTTTGTCTATAGACTCGTGGAAGGTAATATTGTCATCTCATGTATTTAATGTAATTGTATCATCATGTGTCTCTATATCACAGCAGTTTAGCCTGAAGTCTATGTTTAATAAAGTAGAGTTAACTCTTGCGTCAGGTGATGCAGGGGCCTTGAATGAGGCTTCTTCTAGTTTTGTGTTCTTATCCACTCCCATAGACTTGAACCAACAAAACCTTCAATGAAAACATTTAAAAAAACATGTGAGGAAGTTAATTAATTGTTAAAAAGTGTTTTTGGACAATATAGTTAAGACTGATGTACCCTTCGTTTACCCTGTTCGGCTCCAAGATTACCTTGCATTATTCCACTGTGGTATATTTTATAAGATGGGTTCATTAAGGCAGGACTGCCACCTTTCAGGGTAAACGGAGTGTTTCAAAATATAAAATTATTTTCAAGCATTTGGTGTGATAAAATACTTTATGCTTTATACATGTTTTAAGTGCGAGGTGGATTCCTTTAAAAAATATTTTAAAACTTATTTATTTATTTATTTTCATGAAGTGAAAATAGAATACTAAATTTAGGAGCTTACCACAGTTGAATTCACTAAATTGAACTCTGTCGAGGAAAGGAAGAAAAATCGATGTAATAGTTAAGTTTTATAGTTTGAAAACCTTGCTGGTTCCTATACTTATTTTTTAATTTTTTTAAAACCCAATTATATTGTCTAGTAGTTAAATCAGATATTACCGATTCAAATAATTCGTTCATATTAACTTACAGGCACGTTTTATAACACAGTTTTAGTTAATTGAGATTTATAAACCAACCACCTAATGGAAACTATTGATACACATCACCATATATCTCACCATACACTCAGCTACAAAAGTAAAATATGAACACTTATTTCCACACATATTAAATTAGGTCAAGTTTGATCATTTATTCACAACTTGAAAACTATCATAACTTATCCCGTCTTCCGTATTGAAGTGGTTATAGCGGACAACTAAATGTGTAGGTGACCCTCTGGGTAGTACTGCCAATTATATTTACTTTTTTATACACAAATAGGTTCTGGTATACAATTATTTAATATCTAGGTTGTATTCCAAGACTAAATGTGTGGCATTAGGCGTATTGTTCAGAGTTAAGTTACTTATAAAGTCTTGTGTTGACAGACATCAGTGCATTAGAGTTGGGCCACGGACCCTTGTTTCAAAAGTGTCATAGTTTATTTGGCCACGGTCACTGACCAGGAGGATTATCGTCACAACTTAGTTGGGCCACGGTCACTGACTAGAAGGATTATCATTAAAGCTTAGTTGGGCCACGTTCACTGACTAGAAGGATTATCGTCATAGCTTAGTTGGGTCACGATCACTGACCAGGAGAATTATCGTCATAGCTTAGTTGGGCCACGTTCACTGACTAGAAGGATTATCATTAAAGCTTAGTTGGGCCACGTTCACTGACTAGAAGGATTATCGTTAAAGCTTAGTTGGGCCACGTTCACTGACCTGGAGAATTATCGTCATAGCTTAGTTGGGCCACGTTCACTGACTAGAAGGATTATCGTTAAAGCTTAGTTGGGCCACGTTCACTGACCAGGAGGACTAGAACAGATAATACAACTCTGGGTAAATACAGCATCAACCCCACCAATCCTTTTGTTTTTTATTAAGCTAGGCTTTTTTATGTTAGGACCATATTGTGCTAGAGGCTAGGTTAGGTTGGCTCATGTTATGTTATGGTAGGTTAGTTTGGATTAGTTTGAGCTAGGTCACTTAATGTTTTTCATTCACTTTGAGAAAACATTCACAACCATCCTAAATGGAGCATCACAACAGCTAGGGCCAAGTTAGTACACCAGTACGGCCTGTTTACAATTCCCAAAGAAGGAACTTGTAGCCTAACTGTAATATAAGATTCACTCTACCCTTTTAAACGCAGGTAAACTCGTGGCCCAACTTTAATATGGGACTAACTCTACCCTTTTAAACGCAGGTGAACTCATGGCCCAACTGTAAGATGCGATTCACTCTACCCTTTTAAACGCAGGTGAACTCATGGCCCAACTTTAATATGGGATTAACTCTACCCTTTTAAACGCAGGTGAACTCATGGCCTAACTGTAATATGGTATTAACTCTACCCTTTTAAACGCAAGTGAACTCGTGGCCCAACTATAATATGGGATTAACTCTACCCTTTTAAACGCAGGTGAACTTATGGCCCAACTCTAATATGAGATTAACTCTGCCCTTTTAAACGCAGGTGAACTTATGACCCAACTGTAATATGGGATTAACTCTGCCCTTTTAAACGCAGGTGAACTCGTGGCCCAACTGTAATATGGGATTAACTCTGCCCTTTTAAACGCAGGTGAACTCGTGGTCCAACTTTAATATGGGATTAACTCTACCCTTTTAAACGCAGGTGAATTCGTGGCCTAACTGTAATATGGGATTAACTCTGCCCTTTTAAACGCAGGGGAACTCTTGGTCCAACTGTAATGCACCCGTTGACATAAACTGTTTGTTTAGAAAGTGTACCTACTTCAGATGCCTTAAAAGAATACTTTGTGTATTTTTAACTCTATTATCTGAACTAACCTTACCTGACAATAATACACGTACGGTATTCAAAGCAGTTTGGCGTTTTCAATTTGGCTTATTATTACCATGTTTATTCAATGTACATAAAATAAGCTGAGCATGGTTAACGGATTTATTAGGAAAGTTGCTTTATCTTGCTGGATGGTTGTGCATTTCTTGGTACTGCCGATATTAACACGGCAGAAGCAGAGGCAGAAAGTGTGCATACTCATTGGTCCTAGAGAAATTTAATCTATAAAATATACAAATTACTTTAAACAAACTTCGTCATGCACTTTCCAAAAGAAACTGAACAATAATTTTCTTTAAATGAGAATTGGAAACCATTGTGTGTGAAGACCAGCATCTCTCTAGTTGGCTTATACTGAACTCCGAACTATATATGTAATTACTGAGCCTTTATAAAACTAGTTTGGTTGTTAACGCATTTGAATACTAGCCTAGAGCTACCATGTTCGATTCCCGGCCAAGGAGGAACCTATATCAGTATGAAACTTTTTATTTCTCTTAGTGGTAAATTGGTGGTCTAAGATCTGGTTTTGTGTTTTACTTAGAATAAATAACACCAGGCTTCCGGTTTAATATTTACAAATCCTTAAGAATTTTATCATAGATTTTTTTTAAATATCCATTTTTTAAATGCTCAATATTTATTCCCTAATGCTGACATCTACGAGTGTCTGTTAAAACGCTCTCTTTACAACTGCCTGGTTTTTAGTTAGTTTGTACCCCGGTGCTGAAACCCATTACGGGCTATAAATATGTGCTGGTCACATTTCTTCACTAATAATTAGTGAAGCTATTATGACGGCTAGTACTGAAATATACAAAACACTAAAAATGACTGGGTTTGTTTGTTCGGTTAATGTACCTGATTATTTACCGGAATTCTGTTTCAACCGGCATTATTGAGGATTCCCCTAAAAAAAATCAATCTACTTCCTGCTAAATGTAATTCGGCTCTTTAGATTTAATAACAATAACAAAGCTTACATATTTCAATATTTTCTTGACTTAAACGAACACACAACTTATACCTTGAATTTCTTATGAGTGTACATTTGAAGCAGCCTGCCTTTTAAAAAATATAAACATATTTGTTGCAGTTAACATAGATAACATTTTAATATATTAAGATTATTATTATTATTACTATTATTATTATTATTTACTAGGTATTGGTATGATCAAAAGTTACAGCTTCAGATTACATAACTTTCCATATAAATACGTGAATTAAATCTAAGTTCACTTTTCCTAGATGTCAAATATTTCCATTCTAAGCCAATGGAGTATATATTTTGTATAAGTTAAAAAGGAAACTTTTTTGATTGTTATAAAATGTTACTAAAACTATTTGAATATATTATACTTGAGTTAGTGTCAAATAGTCTACGAGCGTATTCCCATCGACCAAAATTAAGAAAAGTTAATATAAACATGGGCCTAAAATTGCTTAGTGAGTTAAGAGGAATTTTATTGTTCAATTAATAACTAATAGATCCAACAGAAGAAGCATTCCAATTAAACAAGACAAAGTTTAACAAAAACAAACCAAAAACACAAGACAGACATTTTGATACAAACATTGTTCAAAATAACATCCTCCTGCTCCGTTCGACGCAACCTCTGATCCTGCGGTCCATGTTTTGTCATACCCTATTGAATACATCTGAAATGTTACGTATTTTCTCACATCCATTTTACGATACGCTCGCTAGAAACGTCAACATAAGGCAACCCTCTTCGGTGGCTTCATGGTCTAAGGCATCACTCTCACAGTAGACTAGACTGCCAGTCACGGGGAGATCTAGGTTCGAATCTCAGTCGGGTGTACTGAAGGTAGTTTTTACAAAATGTTTTTCTACTATCCCTCCACGCAAATGCAATACACTTTCTCTAAATATAACCTCCTTAATTCCTAAAACCACTAACGTAATTAGCACATAAGTGTATAACCCCGAACGGGTGGTAAGATGCGGTGCTAAAAAAAAGTAAAACATTATCAATGTTGACCACGGAGAAATTATTTTTTTAAAGTTCCCTCCTACCAGAATTCCACTACACTAAGCTAGACAAGAATCCGCACCACGGACCTATCGTTATCAAGTTTAGCAGAACACAGATTTTAATTTAAACTTCCACTAGGCTATGTTTAAACTCTTTTACTGGCGTTTGTTTAGTGTGAATTTATTTGTTTTTTCAAATCTGCTTTCCACGCACAATACCACGAGCGAGTGATAAAGAGCCTACAAATCATTCCGGAAAGATATCTCGTATACCTTCCATGGATCTCTTACACGCCGCAGTCGACATGTGGCCGACGACTTGAGGAAGTTGTGCTAGGGGTTTTCATCGCTCGGTAAAAAGATCGTGGGCCTAGGATGGGTTAAAGCCCATGAATTTCGTTGTTTGAGGCGAGCACTTTACCCCAAGACCACTGAGGTATACACATACATGACTAAACACTGAGATAAAAAAAAACTATGTCATTATCTAATAAGAATAAATACAAGACGTAATAATAACATGAATAAAATAATATATCAATATTTCTGACATGTGAGCTCGCTGGGCATGTTTATTTCGAAGCTACCAATGTTAGTGCATGTAATATAATATAATATTGCACGTCTGGGCTACATCACTCGTAGCCTGGTTTGTGGATAGATCAGTTGGTACTAATGCACCGTTGCCCAGGGAACGCCCTTGTGTACTAATCGTACATCTTTTCCTTGGAGGCTCTTCCCATGTCCCGATGGGTTGAGGTGATGTTGAATAGTAAGTAAGAGGGTGTGGAACCAGTGGAAAGACTTAAACCTAACCTATGCCTAATTAACCAAATCCTGGTGACATTTGGGGTAACACCCCTTCCAGGAAAAATACCCAAGGTACCAGCCGGGAATCGAACCCGGAACCCCTGGGACCGTAGTCAGGTGCACTGACCACTACAACAGGAGGCCGGTTAGTGCGTGCAATGATTGTTTGTTCTAGATTCATGCAATTCCTGTATTTAGTTTTTATTGATGTCAGTGTTATTTTTTTAATTGAAAACTACACCTGGGCATGCGAATTAAACCCGGGACTCTTGTCTTAGCGTGCCAATGCGCTACCAATTAGCTATCCAAGACTATCCTCGTGCTCAGTTAGTGAAAAATGACCCTAAGAACGGGACGAATCCCGTATAGCTCAGTGATAGATCATTGGCGTGCCATGCCAAAGGTCCTGGGTTCACTTCTTCTGCCCAGGTGTAATTTCTCAATTTACGAATATGATACTTCATACGGCTGTATGTAAACTAAAGATAATGTCGATCCTTTAAGTTTCGCTAGTTCTATACAATTAACTGTTCAAGTGTTTGCTTTCTTCCAAGTGTACATTTTTACTTGCCCTCTCAGAGGATCAAGTGAACAATCAAGCAACGCGTACCACAGTTTGAGCATAGCTGCACTAGAACACGCCGCGACACTGGGGCTTTAGAGGGGGGCCAGTTTCACCACGACCAGAAGGGCTCGTTTATACAGGCGTTTCGTAACGCGTGACGCGCGCTCTCTAAGTACACACGAAACAATGAGTGCTTTTATACACTGCCGCGCGTCATTCTTGTCTTCGGGCCCTTTTATACAGGCGTTTCATGACGCGTGACGCGCGTTCTCTAAATACACAGTAGACAATGAGTGCTTTTATACACTGCCGCGCGTCATTCTTGTCTTCGGGCCCTTTTATACAGGCGTTTCATGACGCGTGACGCGCGTTCTCTAAGTACACAGGAGACAATGAGTGCTTTTATACACTGCCGCGCGTCATTCATGTCTTCGGGCCCTTTTATACAGGCGTTTCATGACGCGTGACGCGCGTTCTCTAAGTACACAGGAAACAATCAGTGCTTTTATACACTACCGCTCCTCATTTTTGTCTTCGGGCCCTTTTATACAGGCGTTTCATGACGCGTGACGCGCGTTCTCTAAGTACACAGGAGACAATGAGTGCTTTTATACACTGCACGCGCGTCATTCATGTCTTCGGACCCTTTTATACAGGCGTTTCGTAACGCGTGACGCGCGTTCTCTAAGTACACAGGAAACAATGAGTGCTTTTATACACTGCCGCGCTTCATGTCTTCAGGCCCTTTTATACAGGCGTTTCGTGACGCGTGACGCGAGTTCTCTAAATACACAGTAGACAATGAGTGCTTTTATACACTGCCGCGCGTCATTCATGTCTTCGTGATATGAAAAGTATGTCGCCGTAACCTAGAGAACGCCGCGTCAAAAATGACGCGCAACGACCCAAGGTACATTATAATAATTCAATGGAACATTGTATACAGTCGTCAGCTTTCATGTCGCCGTGCTGGTGAGAATACAGGGCAATCAACCTCTACGCCATTTATGTTGGAACATCAGTACCGGCGTGCCAGTGTGTTTCTTATTTTGTGGGTGGCTATTTATTGTCCACAACTTTATTTGTTACTGAAATGGCAAGTGTTCTTTTAAATTGGAACAAGAGTTCATCAAATGACGTAATTATTATCCTAAAGTTATTGAAGAACTTTTTGCCGTCATTCCTAAGTTTCTGATACATATAATAAATAGTACGCTCCCTCGAAATGCCTTGCAATGTTTATTGGATGCACATTGCACATGCATAATTTTTTCTCCGTTTTTTACGAAGTTCTTTCAAAATGAGGAAAATAACGCTCGGATCCATCACGAGTCGTAGAATAGAAGAGACTGGCAACCCTAGACTCTGTTTATTATTTCCTAATACAAAGGTGTTTTTTTTCCCTTAAGTCAACCTCAATGTATTTAAAAAAAAATGATGGAGCTTATTTCTTCAGAGCTATGGTAATTCCTTTTTGCAACATAGGAAGCCATTCGTCAAAATATGTATATGGCAAGCGAAAATATCTATAAAAAAATGTATCATCTTGTCTTCAGATCCTAACAAAGTGTATGAAATATGCCATTTTGCAGTATCTGCTCATTAAGAAGTTCCCCCAATATTCTGTTTTAGGTATAATTACTATAAAAAGAAAGTATTGTAATCGTGAACATTTTTGGCATCGAGATTATGATGAATCTTGACGTTTGATATGCCTCCAAACCCAAAAGAGTGGGTGCTACAATTATTTGGTCTGTCACCATGTATATCTGCTTGTTCATGGGCTTGCAGCCGAATCAGTTTGATATACTTTGTTCAAACAAGATATTTACATGTTAGGGTATATGGTCATACCCTGGGGAGATTTTTTAAATTGTTTATTCAAATCTCAAATTATAGATAGCTTACTGATAACTAATTTTTGCAAATTTGTAATGTTTTAAAATTGGATTTAACATTTATATTAAAAATCTATATCTAGAATGTGTTTCATATGAGTACCAAAATAATGTTGGTCCTTCGGAGTAAAACTTTAAAAAAAATAGGTATCTTACTGATTACTGATTTTTGAAGATATTATGACAAACTATAATAGATTATATGAGAAAATATGATGATTGTGCTGTAAACATTTATTTTGTTAGATTTTGGTGCATCATTCATGCGATAAACAGTGCTTCTTCGTCCGCCTTGATCATGAAACTGGTTTGTTGTTGTAAAGGTCTGTAGTGCAGTCGAGGGTGGACCAAGGTGGACACCAGGCCATTTATTTTTTTGTATGGTCAGTGTCATATTCCTCAATTTTCTCCGATAAAAATAAAGATGAGCCTGACAGTTACTTACGTACAGTGTATATTCTTTTACTACAAATAATACCAATTTCATTAATATAATTGTAATACTTATGAGATTTCTAGAAAAAAAAAATTCTTGTAAAAACAAGAATCATAGGCGTTTTCTGAAAAACGGTTACCTTTACATTTCACCAACGTCTTTCGATGAGAATGGATAATAAAACAAAACTAAATGATTAACTGATTCGGTGGCTGCATGTTCTAAGGTATCATTCTCCCAAACTGCCAATGACGGAGAGATTGGGCTTGCGATCCCGGTCGAGCGTAATGAGGGCGGTTTTTTCCTAAATAGTTTTCCCCTCTACCTTTACGTAAATGCGGATACAATTCGTCCACTCCAAACTAATCTCATGTCATGTTCTAAAATATTATTAATAGGCCTGATAATCATTATATATAATACTTAATGAACTCGATAAATATCTTTAGACTCCAATAGCCTTGTCGACCTCTTTAGACTCCAATAGCCTTGTCGACCTCTTTAGACTCCAATAGCCTTGTCAGACCTCTTTAGATTCCAATAGCCTTGTCGACCTCTTTAGACTCCAATAGCCTTGTCGACCTCTTTAGACTCCTATAGCCTTGTCGACCTCTTTAGACTCCTATAGCCTTGTCGACCTCTTTAGACTCCAATAGACTTGTCGACCTCATTAGTGTTGGCCTTAGGACACGATGCCCAAGGTTGACGGATTTTCCTTGACCGATAAACATCCGTAGCACAACTTCCTTTGGAAGGGAAGTAAAGCCGTCGGTCCCATGTAAAAGAACCCTGGAAGTTATGTTAAAATACCTTTCCCGGAAAAATTGGTAGGCCCTTTCGCTCACGCTCATAGAAATTAATCGTGTGCTGATATAATCAGTAGGTTCTGAAAGTGCATGTTAAATACCTTAAATAAATAAAAATAAAAACCTACATTCCTTGTGTGCTACGTTTTATGAATATAGCCTATTTAAAAACAAATTAACATCAGAGGTAATTTTATAAACTTTGTTCAACTTTAGGGCGAAAATACTGAATACATTCATGAATACTTAAACACTTACCCGTATCCTTATCATGGGGGTGGGTAATCGCCCATCACGGTGCATTTTATAAACAGGAATTTATCAAGTAATAGATTCCGACATATTAGCTATCGGATTTTATCGCCTAAAATTTATGTTACTAAGCTACAGTATTAAGTATTTGTTTTAAATTGCATTGTTGGAAATAATTAAGTTTATTTGTATATTAAAAATGTAACTAATTGGGCATCGAATGCGGCAATATGTGCTAATTTTTTTTTCTTTGCGTATTTGTCTCATTTACAGAAAATGGGCTTATAAAATAATTATATTTTTAGAAGTTCACTATATGATTTTTGAATTTACGGTACACAGTATTACAACTTTTGCTCTCACATAAAAAAAAAGTATTGTAATCGTGAATATTTTCGACTTCATGATTATGATGAATCTTTACGTTTTATATGCGCCCGAACTAAAAAAAAGTGTATTTTACAATTATTCTGTCTGTCCCCAATCTGTCTGTACCTCGGCACAGATCTTAAAACGGTTTGATGGATTTTGTTCAAACTTGATATTATTTTGACCCTAGTCCTTAAATTATGGGTAGTTTAATAAATAAATAAAATTTCGAATTTCACATTTTTTGAAAATGGCTCTAGTAATTTTGTTTAAAATGAATACATAGTAAATAAAACTATATAGCCTACTTGTTAACAAAATAAAGTATTAGGATTAGTTTACTGATTCCAATTAAAATAAATTAAACATTTTAAAAACGGCTTTAACGATTTGGTTTTAAATGGATATTTGGTAAGTTTTTTAATTAGTTAATTTTAATTTTTAATAACCCGGTTCAGTGGCCGAATGGTCTAATACGTTAGGCTCCCATGCTAGACTGGCCTGATAGTTACATAGAGATCAGGGTTCGAATCCCGGTTGAGTCTACTGAGAGTGGTTTCTCCTAAATGACTTCCCAATCTCCTTCCACGCAAATGCTGGTAGATTACCTCTACTATACTTCCTCCCTAATTCCTACCCTATTAGAGTAATTACCATATTTGCGTATAACCTGAAAAGATATTAAGACGCGGTGGTAAAAAAATATTACTTAACAATGACTCCGACAGATTGGTTTCTCACGCATAAGAGGATTATATTTTAATGAAATAGAGCTCACATATTTTACCTGAACAAGCTTGTGCCACGCGATATTCATGCGAGTTTTCTTATTTTATTACCATAAATAATGCACTTTAAATACCTTCAACGTTGAGTAGTTAGTACGCCTGGTTTGGGCTCTATAGTCTACGCTGGCTCTTAACTAGCTCTAATGGGAATGTATCTTTTCACGTGATAGTGGTGTTTAGTTCGCTGTTAGTCAGTTCTAGCTCTAGATAACAAGACTAGTTAAATATTTAAAACTTTGTAAAAAAAATGCAATCACATTGGTTTAAAAGTGCTACACTTTCTTCGGTACAACTAAACAACTCACCAGAATGAATATGTTCAGCATATTAATATCAGAGAATGTCTCCACGTCCTCAACAAGGACTATTTAAAACATCACCTATGCAATAAATCCATTAGACTTTATTTCTAACTAGCTACACCTCTTGAATTCATTTTATAAAAACATTAGTAGGTAATGTTCACAGCATTTGTTTGAATTAAGATTTAAAAACAATATTTTAAATAAAAATGGAAAATTACGATTAAATGATTTTAAGTCTATTCTTTGTTTTATTCTAAACAATTAAGATGGGGATGTAGGGAACACGAGAAAATGTAAGTGTTTTTACAGTTTTTATAGCAACACTTTTTTTGTCCAAAATAAATAAAATATTGCTCCAGTAGTAACGTTTAGTTTAATTTTTTCCCACGGTGATGCCAACAGCTGTTGTTGAATATCTGTCATAAGCAAAGTGGCATTAGATGATAAGCTTTTATAAATGAAGAGAAAACGTAGTCATTAAATTCCAGGGCACGCTTGACAGATATTCAACAACTGTTGATATTACCGTGTGAAGAAAATTAAACTAAACTTTGCTACTGGAACAATATTTTATTTATTTTGAACAAAGAAATGTTTTGCTATAAAAACTAAAAAACAAAACAAAAAAATTGGCCTTTTCTCGCGTCCCCTTCCGCCTCACAGTAACATGGTTTGTCAATTCATGTAATGTGCATTGTATTTAATCTCTGTTAAGCTGAGGAGCAGGCTAATATCTTAAATCCACCTCATTAATAACCAGCCCCGTATTGTAGTGTACCTGGCCACGAACCCATAGGTTCTGGGCTCGATTCCTGGATGGTACCTTGGGTATTTTTTTCCGAGAGGGGAACTATCCCAACTGCCAACAGGGTTTGGTTAGTTAGGCTTAAGTTAGGTATGAGAGTTTCCAGTCTTTCCACACCCTCACACTCACCCTCACCTCATCTCATCTTGACATGGAAAGAACCTCCACGGAAGAGATGTACGATTAGTACATTTGAGTGCCTCCTGGGTAACGGTACATTAGTACTGGCTCATCTTGCCACAAACTGGGCTACAGAATGATGTAGCCCAGACGCACATTATTATTATTATAATATTACCAGATAATAAATATAATTACTAGTATTATCATCATCATCATCATCATTTCCATGACCTTAAATGTGCTGCAGCTATATTTTCATTTTCAGAAATGTCTGTTAATGATAGCTCTGTGAAGCATTAATTGTTTTCGAGTTGTTTACCAACTAATGTGCTTCACATGCTTCAAATATGCTTCACATTTTTATAGATTATGCAGCTCACGTGCATTAATCGTCTAAGATTTATTATAAACCAAATTAATTAGTGTAAAATAAGTTATTTTCTTTCGCTTTCACTTTAGATAAATTGTTAGTAGGTATTATATAACAATTATTTTTAAATTGTTCGTGGGTAGGTGGCATATTTTATTGTAGTTTATATTTTCTATGGCGCATTTAAATATATGAAAAATAAAATTATAATTTTGCAGAATTTTTTTTCTCATAGATACTAATGTATTTTAAAAGTAATAAATAAAACGTAATGTTTTATTTTGATTTATTTAATACAAATGGTATACTGATAGCACTGCAATTTTATAGATTAAAGGAAAAATTCTGTAATGTATCAGATCATATTAAATATTTGGACAGTCCTTTCGTGAGCAACTGAGTCTATCTTTTTGCGTTTTGGTGAATGATTTTGCAAGCATATCTTGTATACCCTTGACGATCGGGGCTGTTTTCTGATAGCAGGTGTTCGGCGTACAACTCACTTGATCATGTGACGTGCTGATGAATGCTTTCGCAAGGATATCTTGTATACCTTTATTATTCTGGGCAGTTTTCTGATGGCAGGTGCTCGGCGTACAACTGAAATTTTGGATCTCCTCAGAGCGAGCCGGAGTAAAGTATACATTAGGGCAGTTACTGAAGTTACATGTAAAATCGACCTTATCAAATTCTGGAGGGGAGTCTGTAATATCATTACTAATGTGACCGTAAAGTTCTTTTATCCTTTTCTTGGCAGAAGAAAGGTTATCGCTGAGAAAATTAATTTGGTTCTGCATCCTATGCCTAAGTGTTTCCTTATCTCGCTTTACAGTTTGAACCATAGCTACTGACTTTGCAACGTTTGCTTCCATTTCCAAAATCTTCCCTTGGAGTATTCGTTTCGTCATTTCTACATGTTCCCTCATCTCCGCAACTTGCCGTGCGCTCTCTGACCTCAAAGTGGCCATGTTTTCCGTCAACTCTTTAACGTGAAAATCTGCTTTCAGCAGCTCTTGCGTCTTCATCGCTAATTGTTGCTGGCTGCTCATCAATTTATTCTTAATATCTTCATTCTGCAATCTCATGTCTTCACAAGCTTCAACATTGAACAAGGGATTGGAGACTTCCCCAGCATATTTTTGTGTCCTCGAGAGTAGTTGAGCAGAAATACTAGCTGTATTATTTTTTTCTTCGTCCAAACAACGCAAAGCTTCGTAATACTGTCGTTCTACTTGTGATTTACTCTCCATAACTTCCCTGAGCTTAGCTTGTGTGTTCTTGAGCATATTGGGTAAAGGTTGAAGAATCTCCAGTTCTTGTTGGTACTGCTGTTTGATATGGTTCATGCGCATATTTAAATCTTCCTTCAAGATATCGTTGTCCATCTTAATCCTATTGGCAATTTGTTTTTGTTCTTCTGTTTCCAGTTTTGACTCTAAGTATTTTTTCTTTACTTCATCTAGCTCTAAAATCTGATCTTTTAAAGTCTCGTTAACCTTGTTTATCTCTTTTTCCAACGACTGTTGTCGAGTATTGGATTCCCAGAGTTTTTGTTTCAGTTCTTTCAGTTGGTCCTTCGAGTCTTTTACACTTCCAACTCTTCTTTCTAGTTCTCTAAACCTATCTTGTTCTAGCTCATATTGTGACTCTATCAATTTCTTGTCTTCTTCGATTTTTTTAACCATATTCTTTTGCCTTCTACTCTCACATATCAGCCTGGATACTTCTTCTACCTTTTTGTTGTAATCGTCCTTGAGCTGTTTATACTGTTCACGCAACTGACGCAACTGCAATGCGGGACTAGCAATGCCGTGAGAACTGTCGGGAAGAAAAGGGTAACACCTACAAGCATACTTTTCACCTTCCTCCACACTTTCTCGTGCCCTTTGGGCATCACTAACATCAGTCTGTATTCTTCTAATCTTATCTTCGAACCGTTTGATTTGATCTTCTAGCGAATCTTTACTTTTGGTAGTAGCATTACATAAGCATAATTCAGGTTGGGAGTCATATGGAGGGGCGGGTTCGTACGCCATGAATGTAGAAGTGTCCCCTATTGTTTTATGAATGAAAGTAGGGTCTTTTATTTTTCCCTGATGGGGTATAATGTCGTATGGAACCGCCACTATGTTTGGGTCGTGAATTGAAGTAATATTACAACGACAAGCTACTCCACCCTTTTCATTAAATAATCCAGTATCATATTTTGAATAGCTACCGTTGTTATATGGCCTATCAGAATCGAAGTAGCCTGGAGTCTTTGAAGTCATTATATGATCGAGTTCCTGTTTTATACTTTGGTTTTTCTGGGCAAGTTTCTTCTTATCTTCTTCCAATCTTTGGACTTCTTTGTTCAACTGTTGGACGTTATCAGAAGCTCCATTAGGAGATGACTTCTGGCCAGATACGCCGCTTTCCATCAACTCATTTCCTTGTATTTCGTTCTCATATGTCAATTTATCTTTATTCATATTGCCTTCCAGTGGTTGGGGTTCTTTTGTTTCTTTTTCAGACTTTTCTCCCCGCAAGTCTGTCTTCACCCCGGTCGAGTATGGCATCTCAGATTTATCAGATTCTGATTTACGCGGTGGTTTCATGAAGCGGAAGAAGTTCACGACTTTAGTTGCGGCATTTTCTATTTTCTCGAGGCCGGACAAATCTTCCTCCTGCTCTGACCTGATGTCCTCCTCACTCCTCGGTCCAGATATGAGGTCCGTCCGTTGTTCTGCCATTTCTTCCGTCGCTCGCTCCACTTCAAGGAGCACATTCCTCAACTTGTAGATTATGTCAGATGTTGCCTTGTCAAGATCCATCTTGGGAGGAGGCTCTGCCTTGTACTACTTTATATGTGTTATGCTTGAGGGCACTCCCACGGGGTTAAATTATAAACACGATGAGGGATGTACTGAATTCTATAAAAAATATTAGATATACAATTATTATATCTTATTTAAGATTGTCATAGTACCTATGAATAGCTCTACTGCTCGAATGTACAGTACCTATAACTATCACTGAAACATTTGGTAATATTAATGTTTATTTCTAATGAAAACCAATGTATAAACTAACAATTAAATATTAACTTACATATTAATTCATAATTTAACTTTCTGTAGACCTACCAATCAAACAGTCTACGCAATTTGACAAGCTATAAATAAAATGTTCAAAATTTCATTTTTTTTAAAAGAAAAAGTTTGTATAAAAACTAGCAATTTACTAAAATTATCAATGGAAAAGATAAGTACAGTATGTACAAAAACAATAACAATTTTGAAAACATTCTAAAAATCAAATTAAAGAAAGGAGCGTTATTTGATACAAGCTAAGACTTGGATATAAGAAATAGTTTGATTTAATGGTTAATAAATTAACAAGCAGTATGAATCAAATTATAATATGAAAAATGGAAATAAATTGAAAAAAATTAACTAGAAAATGTAGACAAGGTTAACAATACATGAAACAATTTAAAAGTTATTAATTACAAAACAATTTAAGTAGATGTAGGCCTATAGCAATAATTAAAGAAAATGACAAGTAAAATATGAATAAACTAAATTTAAGTGTTAGAACAAAACATGTATGATATATAAAATTATTTTATTGTATCATGTAAGATAAGCGATAAAACGTCAAATAGTTATTTTACGATTGTTGTTGTTGTTGATATAAAATATCTTATAAAATCAATTAATTAACACATATAATTAACTTTTTGTGAAGGAAGTTAGCAGATATATTGGTTGCAGAGATTAATTGAAGATACAAAATAAGTCAAAATAAAAAATAGTTTAAAGTGCAAGAAAAAGTTTAAGAGAAAATATTTTACAATCAGAAACATAAATTATTTAGAAACATTACTAAATATGGAGTATATGATGATCTATCCTAAAGTCCTGCCCGGTTAAGATATATTCCTTGCTGTTTTGTACCTAGTTAGATGGAGTTTAATCAACATCATGCGAAACATTCGCAGTTTTATTTACAAAATACTTTTTTTAAGGATGGCACTTTTGATGCCGAAATATGTCGATACAAATCTACTAGCTGGTCGCAAACCACTAGGTACCATGTAGCAAGGGATATCTTTGGATCATTATAACACTCCATATCTAAGAATGTTTTCTAAATAATTTCCGTTTATGATTATAAAATCTTTCCTCTCATCACCATGTGTTAAACCCTTTTTATTTTTATTTTGACTTATTTTTTATCTTCAAGTACTCTCTGCAACCAATATCTCTCTTAACTACTTTCACACCCACTTCGGTGGCCTCATGGTCTAGCGCTACTCTCTGCAAACCAATATCTCTCTTAACTACTTTCACACCCACTTCGGTGGCCTCATGGTCTAGCGCGCTACTCTCGCAGGTGTTTAGACTGCCGATGACGGGGAAATCGAGGTTTTAAACTAAGTTGGGTGTACTGAGGGTGGTTTTTCCAAAATTGTTTTCCACTCTACCTCCACGCAAATGTGGGTACACTTCCAATAAATATAACCGCCCTAATACCTAAAACCATAAGTGTAATTAGTACATAAGCGTATAGCCCGAACGGGTAGTAAGACGCGGTGCTAAAAATAACTGTTTTCATAAAAAGTGATTTATATGTTTTCATTACTTAAGTACTTGTTTAAAAAAATAGTTTATATGCTATGTTACCAACAACCTTAAAATAACTATTTGACGTTTTATTGCTTCATTTAAGCTAATTTTACATGACCCAATAATATATTATTTTATTATATCTTTCTTTGTTTTAACACCGTTTAATTTATCCATTTTTTTACTTATTTTTTAAAATGATTGTCATACATCTATTATACATTGTTTTTGTAATAACTTGTATATTATTTCATGTCATTTTAACCTTGTTTACATTTTATAATTTAAAATTTATTTCCATGTTTATATTACAATTTGATTCATACTTCTTGTTAATTTATTCACCATTAAAGCCAATCTTTTCTTATAGGGTATCCATGTCATCTCTTATACAGAAACAATAACTTAGATACATTATATGCCCCTCCATAGTACATTTTGGGATACACCACTGCTCGCTGGAGTTTTCTCTCATTTCAAGCTGAGTAATGACATGATTTTTTTAAACTCCTTCTTCACTATCCTGTTAAGTTATTTTATATAGTTTTACTTCACCCAAATAAAGAAGATATTATTATTTTTAATCCCTGGGAGCTTTAGATAAAAATAGTATTTATCTAATGTCAACAAATATAATAACACAAAAACCAACCTTGTGTTTTATAGAAGAAAGATTGAATTTGACACAATAACAAATAATTTATATAAAGTTAAAAATAACTTTTTGAACCTAAAATTTATGCAAGTTAGGTCTGAATAAAATAGTGGTATTGCCTAGTAATATAGTAACTAAAATAAATTGTTTTTAATTCTATTATAGTAAAGACGCATTGTTATGTGTATAGTAACATTTTTGTAGAAAGACCCGTTTATAAACCACACATAGACTTTTTTTGCTGTCAATATTGTTCAACTGTCACTTTATTAATATTGTTATTTTACAATTTACAGGTATTGATAATATCTATGAAATGTGACTGCTCCAGATCACATGACTTGATCACCTTGCCTTATGAATACGTAAAAAGTATATCTAGTAGCTCTTCAAGCTGTCATCTGATACTTCGTTTAAAAAATTGGACCGTACTATGTTAACTATATTATTAGCTTGACTAAAATAACAGCAGTAATATTAATATGGCAGCAGAGTTGGCCACACGGATAATTCGCCTGACCTTGACAGTTTTATTGACCTGCTTCGGTGGCCGCATGTTCTAAGGCGTCACTCTCTAGTTGGACTAGACTGCCGATGACGGGGAGATTGGAGCTTGAATTCCGGTAGGATATACTGAGGGAGGTTTCACCTAAATATTTTCCAATCTCCCTCCACGTAAATGTGGGTTCACTTCTTATAAATTCAAACTTCCCAATTCCTAATCCATTAGCGTAATTAGTACTTAAGCGTATAAACCAAACGGGTAGTAAGACGCGGTGCTAAATAATTTTTTAAAAACTTTTTAACCATAAACATTGAAAATACCATTGGCGGATTCAAGAAAAGGATAAGAGCGATGGAGGGAGGGGCGCATCCAAATTAAAAGTTTTATACACATCTAAAAAAAGGTATTTTGT
>CABFWB010002462.1:91504-107669 GCA_902151455.1 Timema bartmani
CTCTTAGGAGAAATGTTTGCATAGCAATGATCTATCTCCATTTTAGACTCAATAGTCAATATTTACATTTTTTATTGGTCAAAATGTATAAATGAATAATTAAATATCAATGCGATGACTTGAAGATCTGCAACACCTTATAAAATGTTAAAATTTTAACCAGAAATCGAAATTTTAATACGAAGTGTTGACCCTTGTGGAAGACATTAAACTGTTTGAAATGCTCTTAGGTGGACAAAGATGCGCCTCTTTTCTCATTGATTATATATCATTGTATATTATTTTATGCGTGTTCTTATGTAGTGGTGGGGATGATACAATTTACATTATTACGTTCAGAAATCTTACGAGTTTATAGAAAGAGAGAGAAAGTCTGTGCGGTGCGCCGTACCATTTATTTCTTTTTCTTTTCAATCCAGCCCTAAAATTGGGTTCACGACCAAAATGTTAAGTGTGTGTGTGTGTGTGTGTGTGTGTGTGTGTGTGTGTGGGGCTTTGTTTCGAATTTAATGTTTTATTTTAAAACTTAATATGATAAGTTTAGGCAATGAGAAATTATGGTGGTAGAGCTTTCTACTTTAGAGTATAAACTGCTTTATGTGCACAAGCCTATTCGTGTATATAAACTTAAACAATTAATACACATAATATATTATACAATATTTTATAAATCTATAAGCCTAAGGATTCTTCACTTGGTAACAGTAAAATTGGAATATTTGAAATAGTTTTTTTATTACAAAATGATAATTTTTAAACTGGGTTGAGTTTTTAAATATGATGTATAGTTTTATTAGTCTCATTATTCTGTTTTCTATCAATTGTTCTAAAGTCACTAAAATCTAGCTTTGTTGTTTTATTTGATTTATTAACTTAAAAGTTATCAAAAGCCTTCAGTAATACTTTCTTATGGATTACTGTATTTCTCTTTACATAATTAATTAAATGGACTAAGAATATAAATACAATGACAATATTTTTAATCACACCATTGTGCCAACATGAGTTTCTAGTTTTCAAATAACGGGCTTCCTATGGAAACCAGACTTTACCTAAGATACGGGTTACCCATGCATGGGGTGAGACGGACTCTCGAGGTATAATGGAAAATAACTGGCGTTAAAGTTAATATTTTTGCAGATTTTATAACAACACTATTTTTTGGACACAATAAATAAACTATTTCTTCAGTAAATACGTTTATTTCGATCTTTTACTTACATTAATCTCAACTGCTTTTAAATATATTTCATGAGCATCGCGTAATTTGATGAAAACCTTTTTTATTTCATATTAAAAAGTTTATCATTAAATGCCACTATGTTCATGACAGATATTCAAGAACGGTTGATATGAATACAATTAAAATAAACAAATACACTGAAAAACTATGATTTTTTAATGTTATAAAAACTGTAAAAACACCGAGCTTGGCTTGCGCGTCACTTTATGCTTCTTTCAACTGTCCAAAACAAACAGTTCTTCGTGGCTACGTCAGAATGACAAGTTGGTTTACGAGTTGGTAACATACTCTTGTGAAGGCATGCAGGTTTTGGGATGACTCCCTTGCCAATCACGTTCTTTAAGGCACTGTTAACCTGCTGAAAAGGAGTGTCTCCTTTTTCACCGATGACCTCCAATGAAACGAGGCCTTAAGTGGAAAGACGTTGAGGAATAAAATGTATACGACGGTAGGAAAAAGTGGTGAGCGTTTGTGAACCACACCCGGGTAGATGGAGTTGGGAGATGATGATGATGTTGTTGATTAACCTCCAATAAAAAATAACTAATTATATTCCCATCTCAGAAAAGGAAAGATGGTTGAAGCGAAGAAACTTTAATCATGACAGTGTTTCTTAACACATCTCGTGTATGTTTTGTGACGTCATATTTCAAGATGAGCCTCTGACCTTGTCTAAGATAATTGGGGATTCAAGCTATGGTAAGGGTGGGGTAGAAATTTAATTTTTGCAGGGTGGGAAAGCAGTCGAGGTTTGAGGGAAATCCTAATCACTCATATCTATATTTGTGTGTTTATACATAAATAAATAAATATATATATTTATAAACACACAAATATATATATATAAAAAAATAAATATATATATATTGGTGATTAGGAAAGAGCCAGAAATAGGAGGGACAGATATTGATAAGCGCTAGCTTAGCACTTGTGGAGTTTCTCCAAGAAATCCCTATTTTAGTTACCGATGGAAGAGACTTCAAGTAGATCTTTAACAGGTCAATTTTTTTTAGTTCATTGGCTGTGGAATCAGGTGTGGGTGGAGTGAGAAAGGGGGGAGAGAATTGCCCACCCTGTACTTAATCCCCCCACTGAGATAAATTTGTCTTTCTCTAGATTTTATTTCCCTTCTATCTTAAACTCCCGGTTATGATACGATTACAAACCAACACCAAATAGCTTAAGGACGTTGCCTACCTGTGACATCACAGCCAGTCAAGATAGGATTGCCCATGTTAATTATTATTATTACTATTATTAGCACCGCGTCTTACTACCCTTTCGGGTTATACGCTTGAGTAGACTATTCACTACACTAATGGGTTAGGAATTGGGAAGGTTGAATATAGAGGAAATGAACCCACATTTGCATGGAGGGAGAGTGGAAAACCATTTAGGAAAACCAACCTTAATGCACCCGACCGGGATCGACCCCTGATATCCCCGTCTTCGACTGTCTAGCTCAAGTTAATGTTTTCAAGGCACAAATATTAAAGAGATTGTGTAAGCCCGTCAGAAGAAGAGGGAACGGGCTATCAGTACATAGACAAGAGCCCTCTCAGGGTGAACTTCTCATTTCTTCCCTCTCTTTCTATTTCGTACATTGGTGTCTAAGTGTGAAAGTACTTAGACTGCTTATCTGCGTCAAGTTAAGATGCAACCCGCTTCGCAATCTCCAAGACGGCAACGTCGTTAAAGAAGCATCTAACTCTCAAACATTTGCTGAGGGAGGAGTCCCAGTGCCCCTTTGGCTTTTGGGGGTGAGAACCGCCTCAAAATTTCATTTTTGGTTAATGGCTCCTTCCTGAATGCCCTACAATTAAGGTTACGCTGCCACTGTTATATATAATTACTATGAAGTATTACCCATAACTACTGGGGCTTGACTAGTGGATAGTCTGCTCTGAAAGCCACGATTCAATTTCATAAGGCTGCGTTGAGGTAGTTTTCCTAAAGTGTCTCTTTTAACCCTCTCTCTCTCTGAAGGAATGTTTGTACAGATCCTTAAAATTCACAGTCTTCCTCCTGCTCCTTAGGCTATATGTTCTAAATAAACAACCTACTTTCTCTATGGCATTACTAACTTGAAAGTTCATTGCCACACTTACAAAAGTAGGTCACCTATCCCTATCTTGAGATAGTTATATCCAGTCTCCCTCACTAAACCCTGTCCGTATCTTGAGCTAGTTCTATCCATTCCATCTCATTACAACCTATGTTGGTACATTCACCTATAACTAAATCTTCTTGTTTGGTGTGTTATACTCGTAATGCACAAGATAATTGTTTACGATGAAGTCGAGGTTTGATTCTCGACAGGATGCATTGGGGGATGTTTTTCAATATGTTGTTTATTAAGGTGGTTTGCCACTGCGGTTATCCCATTCTCCTTTCATGATAGTGCAAGCGAACGCAAGTTAAGGCTAGAATTTTTGTAGTTTTTATATTAAAAAAAACTGCTGGGGTAAGAAAAAGGGCTTCAATTGATAGGTTTAGTTTAACTTTTTACACTTATTGATCTCAACGGCTGTTCTTGAATATTTGTCATGAGCATACTGCATAGTGGCATTTGATAGGACATTTTTTAAATGAATATAAAAAGATATCAAATTCCGCGATGCCGATGACAAAAATATTCAAGAACCGTTGAGATTACCATGTGTGGAAAACTAAACTGAAAGTATCTACTGGAACCATATTTTATTTATTGTGTCAAAAAAAAGTTGCGAAAACAGAATAAAACAATTAATTATTTAACTTGTGATTCCTTTCACGCCAATTTAAAATTGTAAACATACTTATATTTAGACATGTCCTTGTTGGTAAAGTGGAGAATGTACTCCCCTCGCCCACACACACACACATACACACTCGCCGGCACGCAACTCCTCATGTGGGATGCACAAAGAGAACCAGCATCAGGTAATCAAATCACGCTTCTCACGTAACAGGGTCTTCTTAACCTAACGCTGTTTCTGAACGCTGAGGATCACCCGCACAAACACATTCCTTAACACCCTTCCCTGACTCTTCCGCAATCGTGGTCCAAACTTTACTGTTCTTTTGGTTCGAATCCAGATCATCCTATAACCCCTCCCGTTGGCCCCCGTTTTTTTTTCTCTTTCTCTCTCCTACAAAAATGCATCATGGGCGTTCTGTTACATTCCACAAAGTAGTGATAAACAACATGACAGAATGTGAGCGTACCTCAGTTCGTGGTGAACAGAAGTGGTGAGAAGTTGAAAAATATAGAGAAAAATTGATCTTAGGTTTTGTTTACGATTTTGAAAAAACAATTAATTTTTATAAAACAAAGGGTGATTTTTTAAGCGACTTCTTTTAAACAATCTAATATAAGTGATATCACCTTTCAGTAAAATTAGATGAATAATTACAACTTTTCTGGGTAAGATAATTTCTGAGATGTTTTAATATCAACTCTCGGCTAGTAGAACATCTACCTTTACAAAGTTATTCGATTAAATAACCTGTTTAAAGTGAAACTTCGAATATAAAATTAAGTGATGAGGACATTAAGGATCATGTCTTCAATACCAGTATCAATTATTTAAAAAAATATATACGTATAAAAACAACTGAAGAAAGTTAATGACTGCACTTTCTGAAGTCGAACCCTGTCAGTATCGCAAGTTGGTCAGGTGAAACTCTCCGGGAGGTTACAGTGCATATTTGTCAAGAAGCGCCTTGTCATTCGCTAGTGTAGGTGTCGGGGTGTTAGCATATGTGTCAGCAGATACCTACAGGGTCTCCGAGGCCTTATTTACAGTAAGGACGCATTCCTTCTCGAAGGAGTAACAGGACTCGAAGGAAGAGAAAAAAAAGATATGGATTGAAACGGTGTCGCAAAGTGCGTGAACGAAATTAGAAGTACGGTTTTGTTTTTTATTTATCTATCGTTGACCATCACGTTATTTATGAGTGTTAAGATGGGAGGGGGGTCATGACGTGAGTGACAATTAACCACGATGGCACTTCCTGTGATTAATGTTAGGGGGTACACACTTCACGGCTTAAAATGGTGGAAGGACTTCCTCTAGTGTTTCTCAGAGTGTGTCGCCCGACCCATTAGACGAAGACAGACAACCGTCGCGTTACGGTTTATAATAGCGTCCCGGTCGTCATGGTTGCAGAACTGACGAGTATCCCTCGCAAGGAGCCGGTAGTCGTTAGTGGCGTCGTCTCGCAGCAGCAGCAACAACAAAGGAGCGGTTCCTTACCTCGCTGGTTGCAGACGGCCACTAAAAGTAACGAGAGGTGCGTCCGGCAGATGTACAATAGTGTTTCGAGGAAGACCCAGCATGAAGGAGGAGGCGGGTACTTCTGGAAGAGCGGGGTGGACGTGTACGCCGACCCAGCGGGTCTCCTGTCGAGGTCCGGACCTAAAGGGGTGGTGGGGCTAGTCGGGCCGTACCGCGCAGAGAGCGACCCGACGAGCCAGGAAGAATCGATGGATGGTCGGCTATCCATCGGGGGAGGGAGGATGTTCGTATTGAAGGACGAGGAGCTCGTGGAGGAAGGGGCGCTTCCTGGGCTGGATAGCGCCAGTCCGACTCCGGGCAGAGAGAACTGGAAGCTCCGAGAGAGCGTCAGGATGACCGGACCGGAGGACAATGGGGTCATGTCCATGAACGACATCTGGCCCAAAGACTGGGGACGTAAGTCTTTAAAACATATCCTAATACTAAGAACTATTGTATTTATATTAATACGCTCAAAACCAAGTTTATTAACGAGCTAATGCAAAAGGATAGGAGGCCACTCGGCTACCGGTGCGGGCTTAAATTATATAACTTTAAAATCCTTGGAATTTATAGTAACAGGATGAATGGATGAATTTTAAGAAAACGCCTCAACACTCGCCTTGAAACAAAATATAAAACCACATCAAAGATGTGATTTGCTAGAACGCGTCAGACGCGAATTAGAGCCGCGCACGTCAGACGCGATGTACTCCTTGTATTTTTAAATTATGTCGTTTTGGTGGCGCGCGCGTCACACTACAACCGATAGCGTCAGACGCGAGCACTCTGGAAGCAGTATGGACGCGATTGCTCACGCGGCTATAAATTCGTGTGACAAGTTGCATTCTCTTTTACTCGTTACTGTAAAGTAAAATATTTTTTAGTGTGAATCAACTAATCCTAAATTTTTACTCTCTACAAGTATGTCCTTAACTTATGTTACAAAAATATTTCTGTCACTCTACGAACTAATAGTAAATTTGTAAACAGTTTTTCATTGCTCTTTTCAACAATTTCGTTTTGCGAACAGCACAAGGATAAGATAGATCTGTCGGCTCAATTTTATTAATACTAATAACTAATGATTAATATTAATAACTATCCATTTAATGTCAAACAAAAACTGTCTCGTCTGAAATAATTTATGGTATTTCAAACGCGTCTGACGCGTTGTAGCAAATCACACCTTTAGAAGAATCAATCCAGAAACTTGTGATCGGACCCCAAAGCTCACGGGTCAGTTATGAGCAGAGTAATCTCTCACCCAAAATTCCGGTGCTTAATGAGAAAAATACGCCCCCGTTTCATGAATGTAGCATAATATATCGGTTAGATCTGCGTCATGACTGGAACAAACAGTTGCTTACTTGCACAGCGCTGCGCGAACTACATGCATCAACAAGTGCGTTAATTACTTCCTTTTAATTGTGTTCGTTAATAGTTACCGTTGTGTTTGTTAGCTCGTGTAATGCACTCGGCATCAGTACTATCTCTTTATATTACACTCTGCCAACTTCACAATAGTTTGAGGTTCAAGATTCGCCAGGATTTGTTGGTAAAATTATAGCTCCTAGTTATCTTAAGCTTTCAGTTGACGTACTCTTCACAGTTTGATCATTTTTCATAACGCAAGCGTTGTTCAAATGTATTTTTAATTACTTGGGCACCACAGGATTCCTTAATGCGTTGGGGTATGACTTTCGAACAGTACGTCATACATGGCAAGACATCGTAGCAGTACCATTAACTGCGCTGGAAGTAGATGATTGTTTTAATATTTTTCATAACCGTTACAAAAAAACAAATAGGAGCAACAACAAAAAGCCAACAAAAACAATACACAAACTACCTCATATCCTTATGTTACTAAACATTAGCATATAATGCGTCTGCAAGAGCAAATACACCAAGATCAAACCATGTTCTTTTTTATCTAATTATATCAGTTAAAAAACTGTTTCGAACTAATTTGTAATCCACTTAGTTTAACGTGCCGCACGCTTTTTATATTACCTGTATATAAAAAAGTAAGAATAAATTGGCGCACATTTTTGATCAAAATCAACTTCTAATGCATATTTATATCTTAAAAAATAGAACAGTACTAAGTGGTGGAGCTAAATTTCAAAGTCCCTACCCCCCGCCGCCTTCGAAATAAATTAATATCCCCCATTCCCCTCTTAATGTAAATAAATGGTACGGTGCACCGCACAGCCTTAAAATAGATACATCTACTAAAAACTAGTAAGATTTGTGAAACAAAATAATATACATTGTTGCAGAAACACTCCACCAAAGTGCATAAATGAAATAATATACAATTCTACAGGAACATTAAGAAAAGAGGAGCAAATCTGTCCACCAAAGAGCATAATAATCAATTTCACACTCCAAAGAACTCCATAATATATATTTGCTTGTAGCTTGGAAATTATTGGTTTTATAAAAATACATTTCAAACTAAAATGTTTTTTATTTTTAATAGTACTACAACTTCACAATGTTAAGTTATTTTGTATCTCAAATAATTGCGGGGAAATGATCAAAATTGAAAATTTCCACCTCGTCATTTTGATGGAAAAACGAGAAATGGCATTTTGTTTATAATTTTAAACAATGCCTAGATATAAAATTTAATAAAAATCGTTAGAAACGGATTTTGAGAAAATCGATTTTATCTCTTTTTTGCCCTTCAGTAAACTACCCTTAATTTTACGGCTGGATACCTAACTCCAAAAACTCCTCGGAGGAACCTTATAAAAGCCCTAAATATCCAGTTTTAGCCCGATTGGTAAATGGTTTTGGCTCTAAACTGAGATACAGACAGACAAAGAGACAAACAGACGACAGATCGTGAAAACCATTTTTCAAATTCAGAGTCATGAAACGTCCTCAACATTTGTCAAGCACAATTATTTCTTTGACAATCAGAATACTTTTCTCTCTCTCTCCCTCTCTGAGGGGTCGAAATAAAGTAAAAATGTAGAAACTGAAAAAATATGCGTGAGTATGAAATAATCAAGTTCAGGATTTTTAATATTGGATGTTTAAATTATTGAATGCATGCGACCTCACAATCACACGAACAGAATACATTCAAGTTATACTTACAATCATAATTATGATTAAAAAGCACATATTTATATAAACTTGGGATATCTAAGGTGCATTTTGTTGAACAACTGATTATATCAGGACACAACTTTTGTACAAACTTGATTCTAGAACAGACACAAAAACCAGTCCCCAGACCGTTAATTCATCACTGGTTAAGGTTAAGCTCAAAATTAACAATTTTTTAGCACTGCGTCGTATTACCCGTTCGGGTTATGTAGTCTATTAAAAATGCTAATGGTTTTAGGGATTGGGAAGGTTATATTTAGAAGAAGTGTGCCCTCATTTGTATGGAGGGAAGGCGAAAAACCATTTTTTATAAACACTCTTTGTACACCCGACCGAGATTCGAACTTCGATCTCTCCGTCATCGGCAGTCTATTCTATTGCTAGAGTAGCGCCTTAGAGCATGCGTTCCCTACATCTCCACCTTAACTATCCTAATTAATAAGGGACAGAGAAGGTATAATTTACATAAAAAAGCGCCCACATTTGTTCAGAACAAGAGTGGAAAACCCTCAGTACATTCAGCTAGTATTTGAATCCCGACCTCCTCGTCACCAGCAAAACTTGACTAGATGGGCCTGGCATTTAATCCACGTGCCTACCGGTGCGGGCATTTTCACCTTTGATAATATTCGGCTATGCAGTTAATCGGACTCAGGACTCTTAGATCAGAACAGAAAACAGACATGTTTCCGACTGAGATGAGGTGTTGACAGTGTTCTCACATCACAATAAGTTTAAAACGAATTTATTCTTTATGGTTTTGGCTTCAGTGGCCTCTTCAGCGTACATGCTAGATTACCCAACCAATTTTCAACTATATATCTATCAGCTGTACCCACAGCGAGAGACAACTTATGGGAAAATTATAGCTTCACTTAGTTCAACCATTTTTTGTTATGCTTTTGAGAAATAAACATAAAACTTTTAAACAACGTCCAGGAAGGTAGAAAAGTGTGGATTCAAGTCGGAGGTAACAATCTAAACAATTTTTTTTTTAAATGTTCACCTAAAAATTTCTTCCGAATATGAAAGACAGCTTTCCTAACACAACCCAACAACATTTTTTTGGAGATTTTTGTCTCAAAAATTGACTAAACAATCCCCCTTTTTCTCAGTACAACTGCTTCCTTTTAATGTGTATTCGTTTCTTAAAAATATAAATGAAAGTTACGGTTTAGTTGGGTTTTTTTAAAGTCAGTAAATGAGAATGTGTTGGTTACAATAAATTGTGAAAGTAAAATAATATTTAAATGAATAGTATGATTTACTAACATTTTATTTCTCATTTTATTTTCATCAGTGGGTGCACATAAGTTTTCTCGATGTAAAATTATAGTACGTAAACTTTTGGTCCTACCTTCCCTCATCTCCCCACCCACCCACATCTTGGGGTATCGCGCTATATTAGCTACCTCACTGACAATAATACTATAATATTTACATTTTTTAACAAAAACAACAAAACAAAAAAATTTCAAATAAATATATGAGTTTTAATTTTTTTATGTGGATATAAATTTATATAATGACTTTGGGTAAATTTTTTAAATTTTATTTATGTAACCCAATTATTTAAGAGCCCGGATCTTTTTGTAATTACATATTTTTATGCTGACAGTTAAAAATGTTAAAAGCGAAACATAGGTTGTTTGAGACTATATTTTCAGTTTTAATTTTACATGTTTTGACATATTTTATTGGATTCTACATATTTTTGAAGATAATACATATTAAATATTTTGCGTTTTTTTTAAATGTATTTCTTGGGGAAAATACTTTTAAATTATATGTCACTAATTTTAGGCAAGCTGTTACTTTATTAAGGAATGTATCATGTGAAGGTATAGCAGCGAGCAAAATCCAAGTCAGGTATGCTGGTTCGTCAGAGACGATTACAACTGTCGTAACGTTACTTTGTGTCTGACGTTTCTAGTTATGTGGAGGGAAAATAATGTGGCATGGCCTCGCATCATGGCTCTCACGTGGCGTGTCACTTTGTAAACACAATTTAAAAAAAAAATCTATTACCTCCTTCAGAAATGTACAGACATAAAATTAAATTTAGTTTCAATAATAAATGTATGTATTGCAAACGTGGGGGAAGAATATTTATTCAATGATACGTGTTTTCACATTATTACATATTTTATTAAATATTTTAGTTGATTTTGCTACATATTTATACTCATATTTTGTAGGTTAATACTACGTGAAAATCAGGGCTCTGCGTCACTAAATAACAGCGATGTCTTGTATTGTTAAATTGTGTACTTTTTTAAAATGCTCTTTTGAATACCTACCATTTTTAAATGGTATATTTATCAATTCCATTCATGTATATATATATATATATATATATCAAGTAATGTAATGTAAATACTGATAAAGTTCTGGTATTTCCGGCATGTCAATCAAATGAAAGTGAGTTCTCTTTCACAGCGTGTTATCAAGAAGAACAGAATCATACTATGGTTATTTATTGCATGAGGTTAGGGCGCTAGTAACAAAAAAATAGGTTGTATCAATCTACATCTTGACCTCTTCAATCTTCTTATACCTGATTAAATCCTTTCTCCCATTATCTTGTTCCGGCCACACGTGATGTCACCAATACTTCTCGGAGCCTGTGTCCATTGCTATAGCAACGCAACTCTCTCCGTGTGGCCTTGTTTTTAAATTGCTGGCGATCAGCTGCACTAGTTTCGGGCAGGGGTGCCCACGACATCAGTCGTTTAGCGCATGCGCGTGTGTCAGCCGCTTGGTTCGATTGAAGGAAACCGAGTGTAGTAATTTTCTGGTAAGAAGGAGCTTTTACTAGATAAAAAAATATTTGTTTGCGGTCAATAATTATATTCTTTTACAGTATTATTATTATGCTATAGGTATTGATATAATCCTTTAAACGTGACCGTTTAAGATCACGTGACTGGACCTATGAATATATGAAAATTGTCATATTAACTGTAAAAAGTTTCTTCATGTCTAAATCGTGCTGTACTTTTAATCAAAGTTCATAAAATGTTTGTGGTGAGTTAAATCAAGAGTTTTGTTCGACTTAAGTATTTTGTGACTTAATGAACTATTCGGTGAATTTAATGCCCTGAACCAAAGGAGGACTTTCTTGGATGAGTTAAGGTTTTATATCTACCGCGTTTTACAAACCATCTGGAACATCTGCATGTTCACACTGATGGGGTAGGTATTAGGGAGGTAGAATGCACCCATATTTGCTTAGAGGGATGGTGAGAAACGACTTAACCAGGGTTCTAACTCCGACCTTTCAGTCTCCAACAAACCAAACCAGTCAATACTGATGCCTAGATTGCCGAAGACGGGGAGATTGGGGTTCGATCCCGGTTGGGTGCACTGAGGGTGGTTTTCCTTAAATGGTTTTCCACTCTCCTTTCACCCAAATGCGGGTATACTTTCTCTGAATTGAAATTTTTCCAGTCCCTAAACCATTAGCGTAATTAGTACATAGGCGTATAACCCGAACGGGTAGTAAGACGTGGTGCCAAAAATAATACCGACGCCTTTGTTCTCATACCCACCGCTGCGATCAGGATAAGGTTGATTTTAAGTTTGTATTACGTGTCAATACAACCCAACCTAACCCAAGTCGTTTGATACTTCCATACACAATTACACATTACATCATAAGGCTCGTTAAATAATATATGTTTTGTTACTACCCGTCTTGTGCTCATTCAGACTACCCATATATAATATGAGCTAACAGCCTAAGAGCAGCACGGACTCAATTTTAAGGAAATTCACCAAAATTCCCACTACGGAAAAACATAAAAAAACACATCGTGGAGGGAAAATTATTTCCGATGCATCCAACCGAGATTAAAGCCGCTGCCTCCCGGGTCGGAGTCACGCTACTTCTACTGATGGTGGCGCACCCAAGGGGAGGCAAACGGGGAACTTGCACCCCCCCACCCCTACCCTAAGACCTCAACTAATGTTATTAAAAAAATAAGTCAAATGAAGTAGAACTAAATAATAGAGCACAGAAGATGAGAAGAATATATAAGCTAAATTTTAAGACCAGGCCTAAGGGTTTATAAAAGGTAGGACATCATTCACAATTTAAATTGCCTTTAAATTCCCAATTCCCGATAAATTGTTCACAGGGCCGTAGCCAAATGTATTTATGATAAATCCGCAATTTTTACGCTTTAAAAAACAAACAAAATAAAGGTACACGATAAGCTCTGTAGCTGGTAGCACCGTTCTTAAGATCAAGTGAACTATTGTTTGTAAGGTTCTCAACATAGGTAAAGGTTTATTATACTTAGAGCCACACTCATAGATACTTCATAATCCCTCGTGCAAGACCCAATTTTGAATAAACTAAAGACTGAGTAATTTGATTTGACTGAGATTCGAACTGACAATTCTACCAGTGATGGCTATACAAAATATTGAAACATAGTGACTTATAGGCTTCAAACACAACATGAAGCCGATGATGAACTGACATTTCTCTCAAACAATAATAATTAATATAACACCTACATATGGGATTTAAAAAATCCTATAAACTTTAATTTCTGGGAAATCTAGAAAATCCTCTACATATTTAACTGTAATTAGCTATTTATAAAGAAATAATGTTATCAAAATAGTTTTAGAGCTATAAAACTGCTTTCTTTGAACATGTTTTAAATTTTATTTAGCCTTATTTCAAGAATCAAAAAGTAGTGTCTAAACTATGGAGATTTGAATGATTTTTATTATAATTACCTACTATTAACTAAAAAAAAGCAGTCATTTACAGAGCTTAAATTATTTAAATAGTTGCCCTAATTTACCATAGAAAACTCTATAGGAGTTTGATATTAATATTTTAAAAAAAATCCTATGTTTAGGAGGCGATTTTCTCTTCGTCCCTCTTTTCACGAAATATGAATTTTGCCATGGCCTTGTTTGCGCGCCCCCTCCTGCCCTTTTTGAAATACCGATACACATTTTAAGATATTTGCAAACAGGTTATGCATGTCAATAATAATTAATTTTAATTTAATTTACATCCTGAGCTTAGGTAATTGGTTAAAAACAAGGTTTTTTCCTTAAAAAAACAAACTTGACTCATGGTCTAGTTTTGTGTATGCGGATATTACTTTTCAACTGGGAAATCTTGGTACATAATAGTTCATCATTATCTTACATTAATTGTTAATACAAAAGATAGCATAAAACCTGTTAGGTAGCGAAAGTTTATCTTCATACTAATATGAAACTATTTACAAAGTTGCTATTGTCTAATTTTCATAGAAACAACCTCATTTAACGGCTAAAAAAGTTACTAGACTAACTTGCGCGTATTCATACCTTAACTCATCGCATATAGGCTATGCATGCAGCTCTCACGTTTGATAGATATGAGCAATGCCCATATATAACATCAGTAATATGGTAAAATATTATCATCGTTGACAGCAAAAAAAACATGTTTCTGTTTTCTAAAAGTTTCTTCCTACAAAGATCATTCTAGTTTATCAGCTACAGTATTACACACTGCACGCACATGGCTATATGTGTGGAACTGAACCAGAAACATATAGCAGTGTACGGAGTATAGATTGTCTGGACTCAAATGATACAAAACAATAGCATTATCTTAAATAAATATAATTGGAATAAACCTTCCTCGGTGTAGTCGACGGGATCCAACCCCACTCTCGCATTTAGAAATCAAGCGTGCTGTACGCTCGTACCATAGGGAATGTGGTGGAACTGATGAAGTGTATGGCACCCCTGGTTTGTAATGGGCCACCTTCTCACGTTTATTCTCTCTTGATATTCATAGAAAGAGAATCTTCCTCCGCCCATGTGTATGTCCCCTCCAGCAAGAGGCATAAGTGAACCGCGCCTTCTTTCCTTGGACGACACGTGACGGAGAAGATTCAAGTACATCCTAAACAAAACTGGACACCTCCTCACTTTAGTTTCAAACTTTGTTCCTTTCCATTCTATATTTTTCCTCTTATTTCTCCTTACTCCTATTTTCCACCGTCGACTGACTCCATTAATGAAATCATCGGAGCGGAGAACAGAGAAATAAGATTACAGCCGAGCCGCAGCAGTTGGAGTTTGCTCTTGGACAGTTGGACAGTGACGTGGATGAATGTCAGTGCGTTTGCTGTGTTCTTGGTGTGAACATAAATTACTTCAGTGGTCCTACGTTAGGTTTCTCAGTATTTCGACCTGAATCTCTTATTGTGTGTTCACTCGGAGGTAATCTACAGTAAAAACTATGCTTAGTGCCGAAATATTGTGAGTAATAGTATTGTTTGCCATAGAAAGTTGTTGTGTGCGGCCCTCCCATTGTTTGTCAGAAGTGTTTGAGGATTTGTGACGTGTGTCAAGTGAGTGTACTTGGAGGAAGTGTGTGTCGATGTGGCACAGAGGTTAGAAGAAGCTTTCCAACACGGCCCATCACAAGGCAGTCCATGTTGACAGTGATTATGAGGAAGGTAAGGTGTTTTTTTTTTAATGAAGGGGTGCTAAGCGTCTAATAGTTGTTAAAGTTGGCCCCCAACACAGACTAACTAATCCAAGGNTAATGAAGGGGTGCTAAGCGTCTAATAGTTGTTAAAGTTGGCCCCCAACACAGACTAACTAATCCAAGGGCATACGATGAGAGGGTGAGTTTCAAGGAAAGGCTGTATGCATTTAACTGGTAAGAGAATGGAAAGCCTTTAGTGGAAACATTTTCATGTTTGAAGGAATCACAATTCTGAAGTTCATTTAGTTTCTTAAAATTGGTAGATTATTTGTTCATATACGATTCATTTCATCCTTTCAACTTCAATTTTGGAGTTTTCCCTAGATATGATTATAATATCCTGGTCATTAACACGCTTCTCACACTTCACTAAAAACTAAAGAATATATATTGAAAAATGTCCAACCACTACATCTATATTTAAGTGTAAATAAAGTTAGCGATTATGACTGTAGGGTTATTTTGGGGGGATTCGTGGAATGTTTGTGAATTAATTTAATAATTTGTGCTATAAAGTGAATAAAATATAAGTTTTAAATTCTGTTTTTTTACTATATTAACTGGTAGCATTGCTACATGACCTTATAAATCACCCTAATACATTTCAGTGTGAAAGGTGTAGGAATCACAAGGGGTTATTTATTAGGGTTCATGTGATCATATTGGACTTATGCTCATCATGATCGTCAGAAAATATTGAGAGACGTAAAGTATATTTTTGAACTATTTTATTAAAAAAGTACATTTTAGGATCCAGATCGAAAATATTTTAGACTTTGATGCAGATTTATTTGATCCTATCCCACGTGATTAATATTTTGTATCCATTCGATATCTCTCAATTGTCCCAAATGTCTCGTTCAATGGTTTGTTATCAATTACCAATTTACATATTTTTTTATTGCAAATAGGCTACCTGGAAATGGACTGGGTATTATATTTTTGTATTCGAAATTTCCTCACACTCAATATTTGAATTTGATTGCGTTTTCATCTTGGTGCAAGACAATTATTATATTA
>CABFWB010002463.1:0-26503 GCA_902151455.1 Timema bartmani
TCCAACTAAGGAGCTCTTAAATGATTATATAACAATTGGCGTTCCAACGTGGTGCATTTATCTTGGACGAAAGTTATGTATTATAACAAATGGCGACACAACGTGGAGCTTGATACGTAACTATTAACACCTTCCACAAATGAGTAACACTTGCTATAAATGAATAATATAACAAACACCCTAAATTTGTCTAACCATGTGAGGTAGGAGACGTTTCACATCCACAGAGAACAACCATCAACGTTATTGTTTTGTATATTTATAGATTTACATTTCTTGAAAGTATGCAAGATGTCAACTTACTGACCGAGTAATAGCATGCATTTCCTGACTGTATTATTTTCCTGATTTATAATCTTATATCGTTATTGCTAGTACAAATAATTTTCCCCAAATATGTAAACTCATCAACCATGTCAAATTACATGTTGTTCACAGTAATCTCTAAATTATCGTCCTCAATCTTTGTTCTCTGTGTTATCATATACTTAGTCTTTTTAGCGTTATCTTCTAAACCTCTTTCCTTACTATCCTAATAAAATCTCTGCATTTCTTGCAATAGCAACAGCCCGACAAAGCTAAATCATCTGTGTATCCAAATAGCTGCATTGTATTGTATAATGTCAGGCCTTCTCTACTCTCTTGCATTACACTAATAGTAGTATACTCTAAGGCTAGACTAAAGAGTAATTGGGGAAAGTGCATCTCCTTATTTCAACTCATTGTATATTGTATTCTGGAAGAATTTGATAAGTGACGTCCAGCCCGTACCCTGCCAAGAGTATCAATCAAACATACCTCAAATAGCTTGACAAGTTTTCTAGGATATTTAGACTTTATTAAAATTTAATATAATATATTCCTTTTACCTGAATCACAAGCCTTTTAAAAAACTATGTATAGTTGGTGAACCATCATGTTGTATTCCCATTTTTTTTCTAATATTTGCCAAATAGTAAAAATCTGATTGGTTGTTGATCCATTTCGTCGAAATCCACACTGATGATCCCCAACCATTTCCACAGAATATGGTGTCAGTTTTATTAAAAATGTTTAGGATAAAATTTTATATCATACTGGTAGTAGCAAAATACCTCTATATTCATTACAATCGGTTCCATCCCCCTTTTTGAAAATGTATAAATACCTTCCTTTCATACTTGTGGTTACATAAATGAACAAAGCAATTAATGAATTTCTATTACTAACTTTTCACCACCTCCATTACTTAACTCTGCTTGAATTGAATCTAACATGAATTGACGTATAAATACGCCAAAGTAGATCTTTTAGCTTTTCTAGTTTTCAGATAAGGCCCTTCCTATGAAAAATGGACTGTACCTACCTGAGCTATCTGATCATTTACACTAATGGAGTAAGGGTGATGAAAGTATAATTTATATGAAGTGTAACCACATTTACATGGATATAGAGTGGAAAATCATTTATAAAAATAAACTCGCAACATCTGGCCATGATTTGAATAATACCATCATCGGAAAACCAAACAAGATGAGTCTGTCATCTTTGTCTACGTGCTCACTGGTACGGAATATGTATATCTTATTTTGTAATCAAGGAGGAGAGAAAAGATTCTTCTACCCTTTTGAAACAGAAATCTTGAAATATTTTGAGCCCTCCCCCTTCCAACGCGACGCGGTATTGTTATTCAAATGGCATACAAGCTTCTTACGACACGGAGCTATAAGAGGTTTATAGAGTTGCCGGCGATTGTGTCTTATTTCGTCTGCCCCATCTGTTGAAATACATCGTATATTTTTATTTGATCGTACGTTCATGTTAAGACTGGGTAGGAACTCAAGGGTGCCCCCAAACAGAATTGGGTATTTTGCTGGCGTGCTTGACTCTGACCCAGAATGGCAGGGGTTCAATCCTCAGATAGGCGCGACTTTTTCATGAAAGAGGTTATCTGGCTTCAACCGAACTGCGGTCGACCTACCTGATCCACCTCCAGGGTTAGCTTATGCCCTTTCAATGGACTCTATAATCACGTTCCAGGTCCAGTCAATGATCTCTTCCAGCGGGTTTGTTTTATAGTGCTTCCCTTCTTACTTCTCGTCTGGGCAGTGGCGTAGCGTGAAATGTTGTCAGGGTTAGCAGAGCTTGCTAAATTGAACCTGTAATGTGTCAAATCTTACTATACCCCCATTTAACCAATAACACATAGGCTCTGTTATACATCTGTTATACTCACTGTTGAAAGCATTTTTTTTAGCTTCATGTCTTACTAATAGTTCGAATTATACGCCTATGTGCTAGATACTCTATGGGTCAAGGATTAGGAAGGTATGGATTTAAAGGAAGTGTACCCGCATTTGTTTGAAGACATAATGGAAAACCATTTCGGAAACACCTTCCTCAGTACATCCAACCGGAATCTAGCCCGGATCTCCCCGTCATCGGCAGTATAGTCTATTGCAAGAATGACTCCTTAGACCATCCGGCAACCGAAGTGCTTGAAAACATTCATAAATAGACAACAGTTTAAACTAACTCTGCCTACCCTGTCCACATCCCACGCTAACCCGCCTCGGTGGTGTTGTTAGCTAACGCGCTAGTCGCGTTGAGCTAGACTGCCGACGATGGGGAGATCGAGGTCCGAATCTCGGTTGGGTGAACCGGGGTGGCTTTCCCTAAATTGTTTTCCACTCTCCCTCCACGCAAATGCGGGCTCACATTCTCTAAATTGAGCCTTCCCAATTCCTAATCCATTAGTGGAATTAGTACTTAGGCGTATAACCTGAAGGGGTAGTAATACGCGGTGCTATATAAAAACACCCTACACTATACAACTGCGTCCAGGCTATCCACACATTTACACTATTGTGGTAGGTGAGAGGAAGATACAATTGAGATAAAATGTCCCATCATTGGTGTTGAAATATAATGGTAAACTATTTATGAAAGGCCAACTCAGTACTCCTAGCCCGACCTCTTTGTTGCCGACAAACCAAACAATACTGCACCGAAGCATTTTTCCGCGTAACCATCTGTGAGTGTAGGTTCCGTATTACTCGCATGTGTGGGCACGTGGACAAAGGTATTGGTCTCAGCCTATTTAATTCGCAAGTGATTAGAAGGTTGATGTTAAATTCTTGGCCGGGTGCACCGGGGTTGTTTATCCGCAAGCCATTTATTTTTATGGTTTTTACATCCCCTTCCCACACTAATGTAGGTTTTTTTTCTTAGCTAACCTCACAATGTTTATCTCTTAGATAAAATAATTAATAACCATTGTGTTGGAGGTGCTAATTTAAAAAAAATAGGCTTGCTATAAATCTGTATCTTGGTGATCAGTCCCCATGAATATTTGACAATCGGTAGAAATGTTAACAAACTATATTTTTTTAATGACCTAAGTAGGCACGTAAAAGTGACGATACAAAATAATTGTGATTTGAGTCACTCTGTATTTAAGTGCAAAAGAAAAGCACTTAAGATAACAAGAAAATATGCTTGGTAACATATCCTTCATAACAAAACTCTTTCTAGGATTAAGACAAATATTACTTAAGAAATGTATTCCAAGCATTTTTTTGCAATCACATTTCCTTCCAAAGTTTTCATCTTCTCTGATATTGCTAGACGTTCCCTGAGGGCTTCTGGATGTTATATACTTACCTCATCACTAAAACGTGATGGAGAATAGAACCCTTGCCTTAAAGATGTATTTACATTTCTGTGATTACAATTTTTCTTAGTAAATAAAAATACATATTATTTTTTATATCAGCTTAGTTATATCGAAGTTATATAACCAGAGAATGTCACATTCACGCCGGTGATCGCATGGCTTAAGGCGTTAATCTCGAAATATACTAGATTGCAAATGACAGGGAGGTTGAGGTTCAAATCTCAGCTGGGTGCACTGGGAGGTGGCTTTAAACGTGAAATATATCACTCAGATGTTCTCATCCTCCTCTTCCCGCTAATGCAGTTACATGTCTTTAAGTAAAACTTCTAATCTCTACCTCATAGGGTAAGTATTTATAGCTTGGGTTAAAAATGGACCAACTAAAATTTATCAACCTCTCTTAGAAGGCAGTGTTTACCTCGCGGATATTATAAAATAGTGGTCTCTTGAAACAATATATTTTGTAATTAATTTGTTAAATATATCTGATATGCATTACCAATCCTATTAGTAGTGATTTATTTGACTTGAAAATTGCAATTTTAAGAAATGTAATGACAATTATTATCGGTAGTTCAAGCTGGGTAATTGCTAATCCTCGTGATGCAGTGGTAATGGAAGTATACAAACTCGAGCGACCTTGATTTGTACTTCGGTGAGAGTGCCTTAAATAATAGAGTATTCGTAAAAAGATTCCTCAGATTACCCTAATATTAAAAAAAGTGTTTAAAACCGTTATTGGTATATATATATTTATATATAGAGAGAGAGACATATATATCCACTTCGGCGGCCGCATGGTCTACGGCATCACTATCACACACAGTAGACTAGACTTCTGAAGACGGGTAGATCGAGGTTCGAATCTCGGTCATATGTACTGAGGGTGGTTTTCTCAAATAGTTTTCCACTCTATCTTCATGCAAATGTGGATACACTTAATTTAAATATAGCCTTCCTCATCCTAAAAACCATTAGCGTAATTAGTACACATGCAAATAGCCTGAACGGGTAGTAAGATGCTTAAAAAAAGTTCGTGATATAAGAACTTATATATATAAATATTTTTATTTATCACCACTTCTTACTACCCGTTCAGGCTATAAGCATATGTGATAATTACTTTAATGGGGTAAAGATGAGGAAGGAATCATTTTTGAGGTAATCTACCCAAATTGGCTTGGAAGGAGAGTGTGAAACCAAGTAGGAAAAACCACCCTCAGCAGATATGAGAGTGATTCTGACCCCAATGTCTCCATCCTCAGTAGGCCAGTCTAACATGGCAGTTGCACTAAGCGACACCTTACACCATTCGAATACTTAAACGGGTCTTCAAGTGATATTAAATGCATTTTCCCAAAGTAATGCTGTATGTAAGTCATGTGCTTACATAATTATTTGTTTAGAAAATGTCAGTTAAATAACCCACTTTTAAATCAAATAAAATAACGGTTGTTATTTTTATAGGCCCTATAATAGCCATGCCACTTGATTCAACCTGTAGCTAAACATTATATGAAGTTTGACTCGTATTGAATTCTACCTCCATTGACGGGGAGGTGAGGGTTCTAATCCTTTATGGGTCCACTGGACGCGATTTTCCAAAGTGTATCTTTACTGCTCTTTTAATCATTCAAGCTCCACTATAATGAGGGAATATTTCCTTTAATTTACCCTACTAATTCCTACTATCTCGTTAAAGACACTCTTGTTGAAAGGCCAAACTAAAAACATCACAATATTACTTGCTTTAAAAGTCAGTTCGGACAACACTTATTATTTCTTAGTACCTTTATCCGCATTCATTTTATTTTTCTACCCGTCAGAAGCTCTCAAAGCAATGATTAAAAAAATCTCATATCAGCTCTGAACAATTTCTCCACGTTCGAGTTTACTGGGAGAGATTATCTTTGAGAAACCCAAAGTTGACAGTCGAGCTGTAACCGTGAAAGGGAAATGTCCGAGACAGTTTTTCATTCTGATCTGAAAGGGTGAAGGAAAGTTGGCGTTAAGACGCCACAGAAGGTAAGAAGGCTGATCATATCTGAAATCACACGGTATTTTAAATACTTTTTTGGGTTTGACGTCAGCGTGGCATGTGCTAAGTAAGAGATGTTGATCTGCGTTACGCCTATAAGCTTTATTTTCCACTTTCGGAAAGTGTTTGAATTGAAACACGTCGCATCGTATACCCGGCGCACATATTATTTCTGTCCATCAGGGATGTTCGCATATATATACAGATAGGGATAGGGGTAGTGGAAACACAACTACTTTAGGGATAGAGAGAGATAGTGGAAACCAAGCTACCTCAGGGATATAGATAGTGTAAACACAGCTACTTTAGGGATAGGGGTAGTGGAAACACAGCTACTTTAGGGATAGGGGTAGTGGAAACACAGCTACTTTAGAGACAGAGAGAGATAGTGGAAACCAAGCTACCTCAGGGATAGAGAGAGATAGTGGAAACCAAGCTACCTCAGGGATATAGATAGTGTAAACACAACTACTTTAGGGATAGGGGTAGTAGAAACACAGCTACTTTAGGGATATAGAGAGATAGTGGAAACCAAGCTACCTCAGGGATATAGATAGTGTAAACACAGTTAATTTAGGGATAGGGGTATTGGAAACACAGCTACTTTAAAGATAGAGAGAAATAGTGGAAACCAAGCTACTTTAGGGATATAGATAATGGAAACACAGCTATTTTAGGGATGGAGAGAGATAGTGGAAACCCAGCTACTTTAGAGATAGAGAGAGATAGTGAAAACCAAGCTACTCTAGGGATATAGATAGTGGAGACACAGCTATTTTAGGGATAGAGAGAGATAGTGGAAACCCAGCTAATTTAGAGACAGAGAGATATAATGGAAGCACAGCTACTTTAGAGATAGAGATAGATAGTGGAAACCAAGCTACTTTAGGGATGTATATAGTGGAAACACAGCTATTTTAGGGATAGGGGTAGTGGAAACACAGCTACTTTAGAGATAGAGAGATAGTGGAAACACAGCTACTTTAGGGATGTAGATATTGGAAACACAGCTGCTTTAGGAATAGGGGTAGTGGAAACACAGCTACTTTAGAGATAGAGAGAGATAGTGGAAACCAAGCTGCTTTAGGGATGTAGATAGTGGAAACACAGCTACTTTAGGGATAGGGGTTGCGGAAACACAGTTACTTTAGAGATATAGAGAGATAGTGGAAACCAAACTACTTTAGGGATATAGATAGTGGAAACACAGCTCCTTTAGGGATAAGGGTAGTGGAAACACAGCTATTTTTTTAATTCTGGGAACTCTTCACTAATTTGTTACTGTTTTAGAGTATTTTTCTTTGGCGATTAGATTATATTTCATAAGCTCCAAGGAAAAAACAAAATATTTGAACAGTCATTGAAATTATTTTGACAGATAAAGAGAAGGATCATTAATTTGAAAGCTGTGCTAGTGTGCTGCTCGCTGAAAGCATGTCACTTTTACTTTCTCATGATCCCTTGGAAGGAGAAAGTATTGTGATCGTCAAAAAAATATACATAATTCGAGATTTTGATGGATGTCAACGTTTCATGACTCCTTTAACTCAAAAAAGTAGTTTTCGCGATGCCGTTTTTCTGTTCTAAGCTATACGAACCTTAAAATTAAGGGTGACTATTTTAAGGACGAAAAGATAAAAAAAATATTGTGTTTCCTTAATTAAGCTCTAATGATTTTAGTTAAAATTCATATCAAGGCATTTATACACAAAATAGCTTGTATCATATTTCAGAAAAAAATTATTTAGATGGTACCTTACATCAGCGGATATCTCCAATTTTGATATATCTGCAACTCTTTAAGATAGGAAATAATTTATCGTTTAAAAATTCTAGGAGTATTAAATGCAAAAAAAAAAAAAAAAGAAAAAAANGCTTATGAAGAAAATTTGATGAAAACAAAATTTTCTGATATTCTTTAAATTGAAAGATGACATCTGGGGGGCACAGGAATCGAACACAGGACCTTTGGCGTAGTACACGAATGCTCTAGTCACTGGGATATCCAGGAATCATCCCGTCATTTTCCAATTTAAAGAATATGATATTTAGATGCGGCTACAACCTTAACTATCAAATATAATAGCTTGGCTATTAAATACATCTTAATATTTCCTGAGTCGAGGCGAATAAAATTTTTGAAATAGATCTTTTGGAAATGGAGAGTTTAAAATGCACAAAACTGATGTTTCTCTGCCATTTCATGTAAATGGTTGGTTAAATGGTGAAATGTAATGCACTTTTTTTTTCATTACGCTTCTATAACAATACCTATTATTTATTTTAAATTATCTTAGCCAGAAATTACTTTGTATATGAATGCCGCTCATTTATCCACTCATATTGTTCCTAGACAAAAGAACTTGTTTAGAAATAAAATATTATAAAATGTATGGTTTGGCATAATTTTTTTAGAATAATGTTTCCTTTTATATTTTTTTGGCCGTATTTCAAAACAAAATCTATATTGTTATCATCCTAAGTAACATACCCCATGATGTAGTGATCAGTACACCTGGCTACGAGCCTAGGGGTCACGGGTTCGATTCTCGGCTGGTTCCTCGCGTATTTTTCCTAAAAGGGTATTTACCCCGACGGTCATCTGGGTTAGGTTAATTAGGCTTAAGTTAGGTTTAAGTGTTTCCACTGGTTCCACACCCTCATACTGACTATCACCATCACCTCATCTCATCGGGACATGGAAAGAGCTTCCATGAAAAGAATGTATTATTAATACGTTAGTACGTTGCTTGATCAACGGTACATTATACTGGCTAATCTTTCAACTACTGGGCTACAATTGATGTAGCCCAGTAGCGCATTATATTATATTAAGTAAAAAGAATTCCAACTTAATCTCTTATTATTTAAAAAATAAAAGAGTAAGCCCCATATTTAAAAGAATAAGAATAACCCTATATGTTTTTAACAAAAAAATTTAAACCTTTTATTTACAACACTGCATAATATTTTATGCCTGGAATAAATTTTTATCTCTCAGGTTTTTGGTTTCATTTCATATGAGAATACATTTGTTAAGATACGCATGTACTATCAAACATTACACATATTGGGTGTTCAAATTCAACCATTTTTGGGAATTGATAGGTGTTGAAGTAAGGCTATAGATTTTATACACCAATCTCACATGACAAATTCTCCAAATTTTTCCCAATTCGCTAATATCACACTCCAAAATGTATTTTCTAGGCGTTTATAAAAGGAAAAACCCGGGTTTCATGGTATGTTGGTTAATGATAGGGTCCGCGAGCCACGAGTTTACCTAATTGAGAGCACAGGTTTTTAAACTGTGGGTCGTGACCCCTTCAGGGGTCGTGAAGAAGATTCTGGGGGTCACAGTAGTCATTGACAAACGTAAGTAAATTAAATATTAATCATAGAACTATTGAAATGATATTACCCTAAAGCCTTTCATCTTATATTTGTTTAGTTTATTGCAGCAACAAACGTGGTCCGACATCATTACATGAACAAGATTTTAATAACCATCCGTTCCATTAACTAAGATAAACTACTGATTTCCATTGTTTATCTTCATATTTTTGTAAATTATAAGAAATTAATTAATAATATGAGATATTGCTTCATTTATGCATTTGTTTTCCAAAAAATAAGTAAACTATTTATATTTATAATTTGATCTAAAACTTCTAAAAAACAGAAGCTATAGTATAAAAAACCCCAACTCAAATTAGCCATTACTGCCTGGGGTCGCTGATAAATTTGTCTTATAAAAAGGAGTACAAATAAAAATTTCCAAAAATATTTTGAATAAGTATCTAATTTAGAGGAATTTAGTGGAATTTAAAGGATGTGTATTCGCATTTTTTTCTTAAAAATGTGGAAAAAGAATAATAGCTCAGAATACCAGACCAAGATTTGGACCCCAAACATCCCCTTACTGAAACCAGACAAGACAAGACTGACGCACTTGTACGCGTGTATACGTGAGGGGATTTACTATCAGCTACCACTGCTACTATTATTACCATAATACTATTAAAAAAATAAGAATAAGCGTGATTAAAAGAAGATATTTTAAATCAACACGCCAGAATGGCCACCATATCGATATCTGGACCACATGGAGATCAATAATTCCATCGGTGAGTCGCGCACACCAACCATTCGACCAAAACCTGTTCACCACTCCACTTAGATCTGAAGCTCACCTACCCCACCTCTTTCCCCGCCATCCGCTTAGTTTCGTGCAGTAAAACAAAATGTGATGCATGTTAAAGCGAGGTCATAAAACATGCAAAGATAATCAGAGCGTTTGGAAGACGGGGCAGGAAGGAAAGGGCACGGGTAACAAAAGAGAGAGTAGGTGGCAAGACTTGCTTGTAAAGAGAGGATTCACAACAGCTATATTTGTTGGAGAGAATAGGGTGAGAGTGTGCTACGCAAAGGAAGGGAATAGGAGGTTCGAAGACATCAACAAGAAAATCGGGAGGGAAAAAACCATGACATAATTTTACTTTTTTGCACACGTATAATATATATATTCATCTAGAAGAGAAACAAAAAGAGGTGAAATGTATATACATATATGTTTTTTTTTAGCAGCACGCCATTTGTTTCATTGGTGATGTGTAAAAGATTAGATTGAAAACCAGCATTTGATATATTTGTTACTTTTAAATTTTGACGGGTTTTTATTAATTTTTTTTTATCGCTGCGTTTAATGCCAGAACCGGACTTGTTATCACAGGCTTAAATTACTCGTATATTATAATTTTTCCGCCCCATATTTCCACACGCCTTGTTAATCCAAATTTTAAAATATTGATGGCATAGGGATTATTAAGGTAGAATGTATAGGAAGTGTATACGAATTCGTGTGAATGGAGAATTGTAAACCACTTAGGAAATTACTTTGCATAGCCCGGTAAGATTAGAACCTCAAACTTCCCATCATTGGCCAACCAGACTAGATGAAACTGACATATTTCCAGAACTCACCAATGCAAGTCATAAAACTATTTACTGCTAAATTTGGAGGAAATTTGTCCATATAAAAGTGGAGAAAGGATGGGAAACTCACATGTGATGTACTTTCATCATCCGCAGTCAGTCGAGGATTCTAACACTGACCTCCTCTCTTCAAACAACCCATCATCAATGGCAGTCAAGTGCAAAATGAGTCTTATTCCTTAGACCGCTTGAACACCGCTTGGTAACAAGGACTTAACCTAAGGAAACAGGACTGAGGGGGAATACTTATAGGAAATGCATCCAAATTAACGTGATTATAGGTTGAGAAAATCATATTAAAAACCACATTATGAGAAACAAACACCAGCTGGGATTCAAATTCATGTCGTATAGACTTATGGTAGAACACATAGTCGTATAAAGGTGCGATTTATTGGGAGTGGGTTTGTACACCCCCTGAAAATTGTTGTGGCCTCTTAGAATTATGGCCTACTAAAAGTAGGGGTTCCACGTATACGTATAGAAACTTAAATAAGATTTACAATTCAATTGAAACACACAAAATTTTGGTTGGAAATAATATAAAACTTCCTCGCTCATAAAATTGCATTGATGTATATCTTCCGTGTTTTTAAAATAAGAAAATATTACCGATATCAAATATGGTCTTAGAAAACTTTATTATAAGTATTTTATTTAAATTAAACCAATTTGTTTGTATGTTATAGCTTTATACTCATAGGTAACACTGTTCCAAAGAATATTTCATAGTAGTCTATTAACGTTCTCGCTACCTTAGAGGTAGAGAAAGTATTGTGATCGTCAAAAATATTTAACTCGAGATTTTGTTGAATGCCAAAGTTTCATGATCCCCTGAATCCGAAAAAAGTTGTTTTCGTAATGGCAATGGCATCTGTCTGTCTGTCCATCTGTCCGTCTGTACTAGAGCCTAAACTAGTTTATTGATTGGGCTGAAACTTAGTATCTAGGATTTTTATAAGGTTGCCCCGAGGGATTTTTGGAATTGGATGTCTAGCCCTAAAATTAAGGGTAGTTTACTGGAGGGCGGAAGGAGAAAATTTGATTTTATCAAAATCGGCTCTAAAGATTTTGATTAAATTTCATTTCTAAGGTTTATTTAATATTTCAAACAAAATGACTACTCTAAATTTTTAGTCAAAAGGACTTTAAGGGTTCCGTACTGATACGTAAATTCTAATTTTTAGTTATCTCTCCGTATGAAATTACTTATCATTGAAAATATGTAGGCCTATTTATAATAAAAATCTTTTACTTGAAATATACTTTTATAAAACCAATAGTTTTCAAGCTGTACGTATATATATTTATATACTCTTTTTTTTTCCCCGAAAACTTAAGGTATGGTAAAGTATTGCGACCGTCAAAAAAATCTAACCCGAGATGTTAATATATGTCGACGTTTAATGACCCTCCGATCCCTAAAAAGTGGATTTTGCAAAGCCGTATGTCTGTGTATCTCTCTAACCATAAAATTAAGAGCAAAGGGTGAAAAAAGAAAAGATCAATTTTCTCAAAATCAGTTCAAACGAGTTTGATTAAATTTCATAGTTAGACATTGATTAATATCACAAACAAAATGGATACTCTAAATTTTTCGTCAAAATGACTTTAAAGGTCCCGTAAAGATGCGTAAATTCTATTTTTTTTTATTATATCTCAGTAGCTATTTGGGATATGAAATTACATATCATTGCAAATATGTAGGTCTATTTATATTAAAAATCTTTTATTTAAGATATATTTTTATAAAAAAAATAGTTTCGGAGATATTGGCAAATATATTAGTAGTATTTTGTGGAGCTTTAGTTGTTCAGAGATACTACTTAAGTTTTAACGCATTAATTCTCTAATTCCATTGAGTAAGTAAATAAGTAAGTCTCTAAAAAATTTGATATTCTTTTTCCTTTAACCTCTTAGGGGAAATGTTTGTACAGCAATGATCTATCTGTATAACTTTAGACTAAATAGTCAATATTTACCTATTTTATAGGCCAACATTTTTAAATGAGATATTTGATAGCAATGCGACGACATGAAGATGAGCAACACCTAAAATTATGTCGAAAATTTTAACCAGATTTCGAAATTTACATACTATGTATTGATCCTTGTGGTACCACCTTTTATATTGGTCCAAATATACAAATTATAACATTTAAAACCGGGAGTAAAAAAAGGTTTTACGTAAGTATAGCGTAATTTGTGCTCGGATTATCTAGTGAGTATTAATTAGTTTCACATATAGTACGAGCTTTGAATACATGTATCCATTTTTAGACAATAACCCACCTCAGTGGTGTAGTTAGCTAACGCGCTAGTTTCGTGTTAAGCTAGACTGCCGAGGCCGGGCGATCGAGATTCGAATCTCGCTTGGGTGAACGAGGGGTGGTTCTCCCTAAATCATTTTACATTCTTCCTCCACGCAAATATGGGTCATTTCCTCTCTATTAAACCCTCCCAATTCCTAGCCCATTAGCATAATTGTTGCTTGAGCATATAGCCCGAACGGTTAGTAAGACGTGGTGCTAAGTATTATTAATTAGACAACGGAGCGAGAAGGTCAATTCAGAGCTCCGTACCATTTATTTTACTTTCACGTTACTTTACAGGTAGAGAATGAATGTATTGTGATCGGCAAAAAAATTGAACTCGAGATTTTAATGAATTTTGAAGTTTCATGACCCCCTGAATCCGAAAAAGTGTTTTATTGCATTGCCGTCTGTCTGTCCGTGTGTCTGTACCTCAAAGTAGAGCATAAACTATTTTACCGATCGGACTAAAACTTGGTATCTTGGCTTTTTATAGGGTTGCCCCGATGGTTTTAGGGAATTGGATATCCAACCCTAAAATTAAGGGTAGTTTCCTTAAGGACAAAGAGAGAAAAAATAGATTTTATTAAAATCAGCTCTAACATTATTGATTAGATTTCATTTTAAGCATTGATCATTATTCCAAACAAAATGGTTACTCTCAATTTTTCGCCTAAATGACTTTAAGGGTTTCGGTCTGATGCGTAAATTATAATTTTTTATCATATATCCGTAACACTTTGAGATAAGAAATTACTTATAATTGAAAATATATAGGTATATTTATAATAAAAAATCTTTTATTTGAAACATATTTTTATGAAACCAATGATTTTCAAGCTATACGCAAATATATGTATTTTTTAACTTTTCTAACACTAAATCCAAAGTATTGCGACCATAAAAAAAATCTAACTCGAAATGTTGATGAATGTTAACGCTTCATGACCCCCTGAGCCCAAAAAAGTGGTTTTTGCAATGTCGTCTGTCTGCGTGTCTGTTTAACCCTATAATTAAGAGTAGTTTGATAAAGGGCGGAAAGAGAAAAATTTTTTTTTTTTCAAAATTGGCTCTAATGATTTTGATTAAAACTCGTATCTAGCCATTGATTAAGGTTATAAATAAAATGTATATTTTCATTTCCCCATGAAAATGAATTTTAAGGTACTTTACAGAAGAGGAAATTTCCGTATCTTCGCAACTATTTGAGATAATAAATTACAACTTATTATTGCAAAATCGTAGTACTATTAAAAATAAAAAACCTCTATTTGAAATATATCTTTATAAAACCATTAGTTCCTGAGATAATGACAAATATATTCATACAATTTTGTGAGCTTTAGTTGTATAAAAATATTACTTAAGTTTTAACGTAATAATTCTCTAATAGCATAGAGTAAGTAAATAAGAATTTCTCTCAAAAAGTTTATGTTCTTTTTCTTTTAACCTCTTAGGGGAAATGTTTGTACAGCAATGATCTATGACTATCATTTTAGACTCAATAGTCAATATTTACTTTTTTAATCGTCTAAATTTATAATTGAGGAATTTAATAGCAATGTGACAGCCATAAAATGTAAAACCTCTACTAAAATGTTGGAAATTTTAAAACGAAATGTTGACCCTTGTTGACCCAATATCGATCTGTTTTTTGGTCCAAATATACTAACGAGGACATTATTTCTTTAAAAATAAAATTATAAAATTTAAAACCGGGAGTCAAAAAATGTTTTACGTCAGTATAACGCAATTTTGTCTCGGGTTTGCTGGTGTATATTATTTTTTCACATATATTACGAGTTTTGAGTAAATATCTTCATTTTTAAAAAATGGGGTGATAAAGTCCGTGTGGAATTCCATACCATTTATTTATAAATACATTGTTTCAAGAACCATTAAAAATGCCACGCTGCCACTGAAACATAATTTTAATCTGTAAAAGGGTCTAAATAGCATTGAAACAGTTTGTACCTTCCAAATTCCTATTCCTAAATATAACATTTTAAAGAATGGAAATTTAACATCGCGCTATTTGTTTCATGTGCTTTTGAAGAGACGAGATTGAAAATGAAGTTTTGTGATATTTGTTTGCTTACACATAAGACATGTTTATTAAAGAATGTTCATAAAATATTTTCACGATTACTTACTGCTATATTTATTTTCAATGGTATGGCTATTACTTAAAAGGAGGCAGATATAATCGGATCGTTATAGAAAGAATCTTATACGTAAGTTCAAAAAGTTACTACACCAGCTTTCAATTTTATTACGAATGGGCGCATCTGACTTCTATAAAAAGCTACTAGGTCTAGTTTCACGTATTCATATTGATGATCAATTGTGAACTACATCAGTTGAAATACAAGGATTCGATTCCTGGAAAAGTGCATTGTATCTGAGGGTATGTATGGACTATGTCCTTAAAATGCCCCTTCCCAATTTTATATTCTTAAATTAATTATTGTGAGTCTCGGACAGTCCAAATGGGAAGCATTCAAAACCTAAATCTCTTACTATTTATCTCTAACAGGGCCTATATTATTCTTAGGGTTTCACTAGAATCGAACTAGTAGCTCCCTCACCTCTAGCCACAGTTAAGGAGGAGATAGAATAATAATCCTTTAAAGATCTACAATTAGCTTGCTCAGGTTATACGACCGTTGTCTCCTTGGAAATGAGGTCACGGTCACTCGACGAAACATGATACGTCGATACCTCCTCTGATGTTCTATGCTCCTGTCACTCTGGTGTACTCGATCCCCTGTATTTCGTTCAATTGTTCCATATCTTAATGAAAAGGGAGGCCCTCGTGTCAAATTCAATTCACGACCCTGTCAAACGTGTCTCCCTCCCCCCTTCTACCCACGCCCGCTCAAAATAATTTTCATTCGCTACCCCTTCCTCCTTCCTATTACCCCTACTGGTATCGTGTCGGGTGTCATGTATTATTGCCGTCATCGCGGGGGAGGGATGGTAATGTGGGCTTGTTCCCACACACACATGAATTATCGCTGTTATTTTTATTTCAGGCTGGTTTTATTTACATGGTTAGTTCAGAGTCGTGCTTTATTAATTGAATATGGATTATAAGTAACTTATCGGACATTATTTGGAAAAATAGATTCATTTTTCCCCTATCACCAAACTTATCCACCTCTTCTCAATTAAAGATATTATTATTATTATTATTATTATAATTATTATTATTATTATTATTATCACCGCGTCTTACTACCCGTTCGGGTTATACGCACTTACGCTAATGTGCAATGGTAGGATGATTATGAGATGAAATGGAGGACGTGGAATCCGAACCACGGTGGAGGCCTGGCATTCATCACATTCACAAGTTGTGATTAATACACATCTTGTCAGAGGTGAAGGAAGGGTTTGGCAATCAGATAAATCTGTGCCGGGACCGAGGATTGAACCCCGGACCCCCAGCACAGAAGTCTGACACCTTTCCCCTAGACCACCAGGTCACCAATAATTAAAGATAGTTAAACATTTATTACAGCCCTAAAAATGTTAAGAACAACACCCGTATTGGTGGTAGAAAGTTACATAGATCGTACTGGGGTTGGTAAATTGGGTCCCGTCCGCCAAAATCATGTCAAATTGAGTCCCGGTTAGAAAAATGGTACAGGTAAGATAAGTCCTGGTTATAAAAAGGGTGTAGGTAAAATGGGTCCCGTCTTTCATCAGCCTATTAGCGTTACTCAGGAGACACCACGTGGAGGTTGGTTGAGTAGTCCCCCAAAAATTTGTTTTATTTCTTCTAAGAACTTTAAAATATTGACAGCTCTTACTGAACGTCAGAATTCCTTATTGATCAACTGGTAGAAACTTAAAACACATTGTTTTTATAAAAGCAAGTCTTGTGATTTCTCTAGTCTTGAACTCAGCCATATTTGGTCTCAGAAATTGCTCCTTTTTGATGGTACGATTCTTTTTAGTTCCTGTACTTCTTGATAAAACGTACACATTAGATTAAATGTCTTTCAATATTTCAAAAAAATTATAAATATTAGGGTGTTTATTATAAAGTGAGGCATTCAGTCTTGAATGAAATGATTCGCAACTGTTGGTAGTGCGATTTGTTGTTGCTGAGAATTCAGCCCAAAAAGTAGGAGGAAATACTGCATCTAGTGAAATGTAGGTATCGAATATGTTGTAGGTAAATAATAGAAATTTCTCCTCTCTGGGTAGGACAGACATCAATTATTCGATGAAACAATCTTTCTATCTAGGGAATATTGTGTTTCAATAATACTTTTTGGTAGGTTAGGGTTAATTGCAGTACGTGCAAAGGTATATTTCTCTTAATACGCGAGGCATTCTGAGATGTCAAAATGGGTACATCTCCCTTCCTTAATTCCGTGAGTAGAACTTTAGATGGTTTTCTCGAAATATCTTCAACAGCTTTCCTTTTTTAAAGAATTACCTAGCCATTGTTTATTAATTTTTTGTTCATCAGGTTTTTCATAGTTATGCTCAATAGAACTTTCCACTATGCACTTATTATCATTAAGTTTAATATAACACATGTAGATACAGCGCAAGCTCAACGTTAAATTCCATCCTTCAGAAGTATGTGATATCCAAACTTATAACCATGAAATATAAACATCGTCTTATTCTTTTGACTTGGCATAGCTCTCATTGTATCGGATTGCTCTGCACTGCGTAACTGAGCTCTGATGTTATGTAGGCCAACAGTGTAAAAAAAACTGCTTTGTACTTTTAAATTGACAACAGTGCAAAAAGGCCCTATGTAAATTTGAAACAAAATTATGATCGTAGATAATGCTTTGATTCAGCAAGTATAGTGATAGTTTCAAACTACAGTCAGGTTTAACATGCGGACCCATTTTACCTATCCGTTTCAAAATATTGGGACCCATTTTACGTATCCATTTCAAAGTAATGGGACCCGTTTGCATATTAGTGAAAGGGGGCACAACTCTTGGGACCCAATTTACGTTGCCCCGATCACATATACTAGTTTGATTCCCAGGTGCTGATGATGAATATATTTACTATTTGTATACGTGTCCATCCTGCTTTAGCTAAGTCGGTAGAGCGTCTGCCTACTGAACTAAGGGTCCCGGGTTAAATTCCAAGCATGGCTGAAAATTTATCATTGATGAATATATGGGTTTTTCTTTTCACATTGATAAATTGATGGCCGGGGACTGGATGTTGTACCTGTCCTCTTCTTAGGATTAAAAACAAGTCTTAAGCTAAATTATAAGTCATGAAGCTACGACAGGCCTAGCCAGCCGGCAGTGGAAAATATATGACTTGAATAAAAAAAAACTGACCCAGGCCATAGGCTGGAAACAGTAATGGATGCATACATGTTCGTCTTGCTTTCAAATAAGTGAATATCCGCTTCAGTTACCACATGGTTTAGGGCAGCGATTCTTAACATGAGGTTACGAAAGGTGTTTTGGGGGCCTCAAAAGAATAATTTAAAATGTTATTTGTTTATTACTGAAGTCAATTTTATTAAATTTTACGTTTTGGAAGAAAGAATTCGATGATCGTAAGCATGTAAGTACAGTAGACTCTCAATTTTCCAAATAGAAATCACGGATAGTACAAATAATCCCCATCTGTATACCATCGCCATTCAAAATGTGTTGCCCTTTGTTTCTACTTTTTTATGTGAAAAGGGATATTCCACACTGGTAAGTAGTAAAACTAAACACCAAAATCGTCTCCGAATCGACTCCTGCATACATGAAATTAGATCTAGTAATTTTTTGAACAAATGGTCAAATTAAAATTTGTCTTGTGATGGTACTTCTATACTTTAATCTACTTCTCATCAGTATGTGTTGAAAGCGATTCTAGGTGTCCAAGGATTAAAATTCCTGGGACCTACTGGTCTAGGAGTAGGGTGTCTGACTTCTTTGTCAGTGGTTCAAGATTCAAATTCCGGTCCCTGCACAGATTTATCTGATTATCAAACACTTCCTTCCCCTCTGGCAGAGTGTGTGCGTTCATGCTTTGTGAATATGTGGAATACCAGGTCCCCACCGTGGTTCGGAACCAAATTAAACTGTAGGTCCCCTCTGCTTTCCGCCATCATCATTCTCATGTATCATCCTATCATATGGAGATTATTTATTTATTTATTCAGTGTTTACAGGCCCGGTATCTTAAAAATTTTAATTCGGGCCGGTTTTTCACATAACTTTGACTTTACATTTACAATTACAATATGAATTTCCTTTTTAACATTACAACACAGATTTTGGCTCTTAATTTAATTGTAATTCAACTACCCCTAGTTCCATTTGTTCCGCCCCAAGTATATTAAGCTCCTGGTACTCTCCCCCACTAGGACCTCCACAGTGCCCAGGATTTCACTCCCGAGTCCACCAAGTGCCCAGCAGAGGTGGGCATCCCCATATCCACCACTTGGGGAGGCGCCCTATTGGAGTTGGTGCCCCGCCTACTTTCTAGCCACCACACTTCCGTTTTATCCCTTCCTTCCACCCTTGGCAGTTGAATTTCCTAATCTACCCCTACCTAGTTCCCCCATCCCTAATTTATTTATTTTAACTATTAAACTAAGATAAACTAAACTAACTCAACTATTCTATTCCCATTTCTGCCGGGGAACTCCATCACCCCGATGGTAACAAAGAGCTGCAGGGCAGCCTCCTTTCTCCATCTTGACTCTGAGGGTCCTTCAACCACAATCCACCTCTCTTGTTTCCAAGGTGGTGGGTCATACGGTGCAGGGAACCCCTCAGAGTTCATATTTACTCCAACTACATTTGTTCATACGACTGAAAAACTGTCCTTAGGATCACAAGGGCATCCCCTGTGTTCCTCCAGACACTCAGTCGTACTGGAATTCAGTTCCCGGGGCTCGTGCTTACTCCTCCCGGCACCTATATATTTTTTTATCCCGGCAAGAATTTTTACAGCTTATCCCCCTTTAACAATCCTTTTTTTCTCTAATAGCTCCCCGCTGAGACCGCACTAGTGTCCATGTCAGCCCCGCCCTCCGTGTTGCTGTCATCTTCTTCGTCATTGTCCCAGCTTCCTTAGAGATACCGGGTACAGTCCCTTCCCCGTGATAAAGTGGACAAGACCCCGAGATATCTGGAGGTGCTTATTATCTAGTCTCTCAACCACATTAGGGAACAATTGATAAGTCCTCCTACCTGTCCCACTTCTCTCCCAAGCATCTCTGCCACTCCTCCAACAGGGCTATTTCTGCCTCTTCAGATGCTGTCACATCGGGTGTGGTGAGGAGTTTCATCTTCTCCAAATTTCTATTTTTTAGCCAGTACGCCACACCTTTCTTCCTTATAAGGAAATCCAACGGCCATACACCTAGGGCCACAATCAATGCATCCATTGCTACAGTTCGGTAGGCTCCCGTCAGCCTCAGTAAGATGATCCTCTGTAGACCTTGAATCACCTTAGTCGGAACGACATTGGTTAGTCTGTGAGCCCAGATGCACGCCCCATAGCTCACATTGGAGTGAAGGATCGTCTGATGGTATGTCCTTATTATCCGCATAGGCAGATAAAACCGTCTCTTCCCATCCTTATAATTTTATTCATCACCGACAGAGTTTTCCCCATCACTTCCTCCATGTGCGTTGTGAAGTTTCTGTCCTCATCTAGGGTAGCTCCCGGGTATCTGACCATATGGCTTTTTCTTATAGATTTCCTACCTAACTTTATGGTAGGATCCCTAGCCAATCTACCCTTGACCTAGGTAGTCTTCACCGGTGCCATTTTTAACTTGACACTTTTACACCAGGTGTCAAGTTCTTCAAGCACCTGGTTACTTTTTTCCTCTAAGGTCACTTCTCGAGTACCCTTCTATTACTATTAGAAGGTCGTCTGCGAAGGCAACCACACTCTGCGTCTCCGGCATCCCCTCCAACAAGTACAACACTGGTTCTAGGCTGACATCCCAAAAGATCGGGCCACATACCGATCCTTGGGGACATCCATTCGTCAGTAGCTTCTGAACCTTATTTCCTGGACATCTCAGGGTGGAGTATCTATTACGACAGAAGTCCTTAAGACTCCTATACAGCTGTCCCGGACACTGAATCTCTCTCAATCTGTCAAACATCGCGGCCACCAGAGATTGTCAAATGCGCCTGAGATGTCCACGAATATTCCTACGACGTATTTACCGGTTGCCGAGTCAATCAGTTCCATTGCTCTGCAAGTTGCGTCCTCTGTCGACCTGCCTCTTCAGAAGCCATACTGCTGCTGATACATGCCCATGACTGTTCTGTGTCTCAGTAATCTTTCACACAATATCTTCTCTTGCAACTTCCCTGCTGTATTCAACAGGCAGATGGGTCTGTATGACTTCGGAATCAGCGGGTCTTTATCCTCCCCCTTGATTAGCACGATTACCTCGCTCTGCTTCCAGATGTTCGGGATTCTGCCTTGAGTGAGGCACTCGTTTAGAAGCCCTGCTAGGAAAGGAGCAATAAGGTCAGCCGTCTTCTCCAGCACTTCGACCTTTATCCCGTCCGGTCCAGGCGCCTTTTTCTTACCCATCAGAGCAATGTTCCTGATCACCTCCGCCCGACTAACAAGGTTCCACCTCTACCTCGTTTACATACTCATCATTCTCCATCCTCTCCCTCAACCTCCGGTGCTCTTCAGTATCTTCTGTCACCTCATTATCTGGCAACAATGTCTCCGTTAGAAGAACCGCAGATTCCTCCCAGCTGATCGTGGTACTTCCATCATCCTTAGATAGCGTAGTTATCATGGCTGGGGGGCGAAATTTCCTGGAGGCTATCTTGGAGGTAGTGGAATTCACCTTAGTGGTGTCCCCACCTCAGAAATTAATTCCTCCATAAGCCAGGAGAGCAGAGGTAAGAAAAGGTCGCATGGCCAAGATCTAGAGTAATAGCCCCACCCACATTAGAATTCCACAGCATGTTAGTTCCCCCCTTCCCCCCAGACAACGTTTATTTTAACCTAATCAAGAAAACAATATTAAACATGCTTTATTAACACTTCATTTATTTTTATTATTCGTTTCTACCTCTCTTTTCGAGCACTTTTGGATGCATTCATAGCAACAACAAAAATTAGACTGCACAACCAATCATCTATAGTTGTATCACCTTAGAAAGAACCTTTAGAAAATGCAAAAAAAAAAAGTATATTAGTGAACAGTGACCAAAGCTTACTTTATCTCAAGTATAACTATAGGCTACTATATAATTTGATAAGCCCCTTTCCGGTAATAGAAATTAGGAGGAAATGGCTGAACAGATTTTGAGAAACAAAATCTCATTTTAAAGGTTAGGGGCTCCAGAATATCGAGAAAATATTAGTTTCCAACGAAAATCTTATTTTCTTAGAGAATTTTCAGATTTTCATTCTTTGTTTACATACCATGGAAATCCTTATTTTTGCATGAGTGTGTGTAAGTAAACAAAATATTTCTCTTTGGCTACAAATAATAATAACTTAACTCTTACTTTACTTGTATGGTACAACAAATAGAATAGATAGCAATTTTTTGTATATTTATCAAACAGATCGATGATATTGGGTTAAAAATATATATAAATTGCATTGTTTAATTTCATCCTTACTCTTCTTTGTCCTCAATATTTGCCTCTACTCTTATGCATAATTTGATAAGCAGTTTTCCAGTGATTGAAATTGCAAAAACGACAACTGATTTTTGAAGTTAGGAGTTCAGGATGTAACAAAAAATAGAAGATTCTAACGAAGATCAATTTTCTCAGCAAATATTTCTAAATCTCCGTGGAAAAGGGAGTTTGAAAAATAAACAAGTTTATATCCAAAAAACTAAATACTCAAAAAAATTTGAAATATTTTTTTAGGATGAAAATTAATATGGGAGTTGAAATCATTGAAGTAAGTACAGTAAATCTTGGTAAAACATAGGGCATCATAATATTAATTAATACTGGCATGTTTAAATATATTAATCTACTTCTTAAGTCAACAATCCAAAGGTTGGTTTAATGTGATTACTACTATCTATCCAACACTGGGAATACACTCAATCCTGTGGCTGGTGTTAACTAAGCCATCTGGTAGAAATACCATGTACTAGGGAGTTCAGAAAGTGTGGTGGCTCCCCATTGTCTTCCACACAGAATGTATATGACCAAGCTCGAAAGGGTCTACCAATTTTGCCAGGAAAGGTATTTTCACATACCTTTCAGGGTTCTTTTACATGACATAATCGATATAGGACCGATGACTTTACTCTTCCCTTCCCCCCCACCCCTCCTCCCCTCGAAGAAAGTTGTGCTATTGATTTTTATCGCTCAGGAAAAATTCGTTGACCTCAGCTGGGTTTGAACCCAAGAACATCTATATAGTCATCCCAAGCACACCAAGGTTGGCTTTACTTTATCCATGAAAACGTTATTGATACAGAAATACATTAGTACCCTTTTGAACTAATACAAAACTACATTTGTATGGGTGCGGGACATTTAAAAACTTGGCCTCAAAGCATAAAATAGCCACTATCGGGTCACATTTTACTTATAGCTATTGACTACCACCATACAGTGTGATGTGTTTTTTGTTCACAACATTCTTTCCACACCATCTTTTATTTTCCCGTCAAACGAGACAAGAGAAGTAGGGAAAGGAGCATGCGGGCTCTTTATTGGTAGACTTTAGATAGAATGACGGCAGCCTGTCGCCGACACGACGCCCTTCAGGGTAAGGTACTTGTGCGACACTAGTGCCATCTATCAGAGCGTGCTGACACTTGTCCTCTTTGCGTCAACTATCCCCCACCATCCCCCCCATTTCCTCTCGGCATAGTGGCAGACCAACCAGCAGGCTGGAATACCATCAACCTCGTACAAAGGCCCACCATATGACCTGATTTTACCGAGACTCTAATTTATTTTCTTTTTGCTCCATTTTTACCTTGACATTTACACTAATGGGAAAGGGATGAGGAACGTTGATTTTAAAGTAGGTGTTCCCGCATTTGTATTGAGGAAGAGTGAAAAACAATGTAGGTAAAAACCACCCTCAGTACACCCGACCGGGATTTGAACCCCAATCTCCCCATTATCGGTCATCCAGTCTATTTTGAGAGTGACGCCTTAAACCATGCAGTCACCTAAGTGGGTTTGAGTCTATTAATTATGTGTATTTCGACACTATTCTTTTTATTTTTCCAACGTTGGTGAAATTTATTCCATGCTCTTTATCTTGTTCAATTTCCCCTGCTTGGGAGAAGATCCCTTTTGTTTGTTTGAATAATACATGACCTATTAATAATCGTTTCATTAAAAAGCCAGTAAGCTGTGGTGTCGGTAAGCTCTCCGCCATTCTGTCGGAAGGGCTTCAAAAAGCTCTAGAAAATGAAGGCAGGGTTGGTTTAGGGTTGGGTTAGGGTTGAAAAGGAGGTATTATGTCGCAAAATATTTGCACGTTAGTCTGCGGGACGTGGCTCCAATTCCAATCATAAGTTTTAAGGTCGAAGAAGGAAACGAAGCATCACAGTGCCTGCAGGAAATTTTTCAACGTTTGCGACTTTTTATTCAATTTTCTTTAATTTATTTCTCTCTCTCTCTCAAATGTTATTGAAACTGGAGCCTTGACACGGGAATTGAATTGAATAAGGGGGATTTTTATTTGTAGGGCACACCAATATTGGTAATGAAAACACACCCGAGTTATCGATTTGGAGCCAATTCATTAGAGCCGTTTTTAAAATATATCCAAATTTTGAAAAATCAGTAATCAGTTACCAACTCTTAAACGACCTTTAATTCAAAAATCAACTATACATTGTTATTTGTAATGTAAAACACTTGCAAGACCTCTTTAAAACCAAATCGTTAAAACAATTTTTTTTAAATGTCATGTTTTTAGAAAATCAGTCTTCATTAAACTACTCTTAAACGACATTTCCTTTAAAAAACAAGTATACAGTGGTATTTGCCATGTAAAACACTCCCAAGATATCAATTTGAAACCAAATCGCTAAAGTCATTCTAAAAATATTTCAAATTTAAAAAAAATCAGTCGTAAGTAAACTATCCATAAACGACTTTTTATTCAAAAAACAAAATATACAGTTTTATTTGACATGTAAAACACTCCCAAGATATCAATTTGAAACCAAATCGCTAAAGCCATTCTAAAAATATTTCAAATTTAAAAAAAATCAGTCGTAAGTAAACTATCCATAAACGACTTTTTATTCAAAAAACAAATATACAGTTTTATTTGACATGTAAAACACTCCCAAGATACCCATTTGGAACCAAATCGCTATTTTCATTTTAAAAATATTTTACCAGCCTTGGTGGCTGCATGGTCTAACGCGCTGTCTCGTGCTATACTAAACTGCCGAGGATTGGGAGATTGGAGTTCGATTCCGGTAGGGTGCACTGAGAGATATTTTCCTAACAATGGTTTCCCACTCCCTCTCCCCTCCTCCACGCAAATGCGGGTGCACTTCCTATACATTACGCCTACCTCATCTCTAGCCCATTGGTGTAATTAGTACATAGTCGTATAGCCCTAACGGGTAGTATGACGCAGTGAGAAATATAAATTGTGAGTGTGAGGTTTTAGTTGCCTCTACACTGTTAATACAAGGAGGCTAACACATGCTTATTAAATGATAAAACATTATTGAGTACGAGTTAAAAAGATTAGCAGTGTTACATGTTCTTTGAAGCGTGGTAGTTTTAGAGAAATTCACGTGCAAGAATAGTAAAAAAAATACTATTACAATTTTAAAATAATAATTAAGTTTGATAAATTTATTTTGTGTTTATTAACTATATTGAGCATAATTATTGGGACAGGAACTACTTGCTAGCTAGTGAATCATAATAGTGCATTTTTGTGATTTTCAAAATTATTTCTTAATGGATTGGTTGATGACCCAAATAAAACTATTATAGAGTTTTAAGATATATTTAAATATTTTTTTACTAGGCCAATGTTTTTTCTTATCGCGTCTTAGTAGCCGTTTGGGTTGTACGCATGCATTCATTAATTATGATAATAGAATAGTAATAAGGATAGTAGATTTTAAGAGTAAATGTACCCGCATTTAAGTTGAGGAAGAGTAGGTAACAATTTAGGAAAAGACATCCTCGCCCACTTCGATACAACTGACCGGGATTCTAACTCCAATATTCCCATCACTGGCAATCCAGTCAAACACGAGAGTGACGCAGTAAACAATGCGACCACCGCTAATTTTACATGTTCTCATATTCACATTTTATTGTTTTAAATAGTATAACATTTTCATCAAGTTTTTGTCACTGCGTCTCACTATACTTTCGGGTTATACGTATCTGAACTACAAATAAATCATATGTGATAAGTATGAGGAAGCTATACTTGAGAGAGTGCACCCTCATTTGGATGGAGGATGAGTGGAAATACACTTGTAAAAAAAACACCCTCAACACGCCCGACCGGCATTCAAACTCCTATTTACCTCTTCACAATCCA